>OX459100.1:11433585-11541085 GCA_949775045.1 Metridium senile
GCGTGGAACTCAGTATTACCCTCTTCAGAGGTCATACTGGTTCAATAGTCTAAAGATAGATTCTCTGTTCGCAAATCGTCTAGCGAAGAGACTGAATCTACGTTTCTCACGACAAACATCGATCTGAGAAAAAAGACCAATCCTCTTGGGTATTTGCATGCTTTTACGATTTTCGTTTTTTCGAAACTATACGTGGTGAATTATGTCAAAGATATTTGGATACGGTAAGTGATACGACAAGCACCATATTGCAAAACAGCTTTTATCACTTCATAATCGAAAATACACAGTCGAAAATACATAATATTAGAAGTATGCTCTCAAAGGAATTACCGAATATGTTCAAATATACCAATACATCTTTTGGAAGAAATCGTATCAACATGGTCTTTATATCACATATATACTCAGTGTACGTATGCTTGTAAAACAGTTTTTATCACTAAATATTTGAAAATACACAATTGAAAATACATGTTAGGATGTTCGAAGTAAGCTTCAAAGGTATATGTTGAAAAATACCAATATTTCTTTTCGAAGAAACTATTTCAACATGGTCACTGAGTTTATATTAGATATATACTTACTATATTGATCTTACTGCTTTTATCACTTCATAATAAAAAATACATAATTGAAAATACATGTTTGAAGTAATTTTAAAAGCTTCAAAGCAAAAATTTCAAAAATACCAATTCACGTTTTCGAAGAAATCGTATCAACATGGTCTTTATATCACATATATACTTATTATATTGATCTTGAGAAAATTAGTATGGGTTATCTGTTTACTATTTATACTAGCTTATATTTGCACATATATCACTAAAATGTTTATCAGACACATATATCGAGGTAAGCTCTAGACGTTCAATCGTCTGTGTTTTGTAACAAAAACTAAAATAATTGTATAGTACTTGGTCTATATTTAGTGATGGTATATAGCAATCAATCAGACTTTTACTCCGACGAAGGGCTAAAGCTCGAAACGTCATTAAAGTTAAGTTACCATATTTTACTGTGTTTAACAAATTTCATTATATTACCTATCGTTTATATCAAACACCGACGCAGCCTATACTAGTTTACTCGCTAGTTTCTATTTACATAGCAATCAATGTCAATCGAACAGCCATTATGGGTATATTATTCTAAACATGACACTTTTCGAGAAATACGCCTAATATCAATGAGTATTCAACTTTCTGTAGTAAAAAATATTGATAAATTCTCACTCTGTATAGACCTGTATAAGACATTGCCTTTAAAATGCGCAAATAATATATATCTTATATATGTGTATATGTATGGCAGTGGTAAAAATTCTATACATGACACTTTTCGAGAAATACGTCTAATATCAATGAGTATTCAACATTCTGTAATAAAAAATAATAATACATTTTTCCTCGGTATAAGAAATGCCTTTAAATGCGCAAATAATATCTATCTTTAAATATATGTGTATGTATAATAATATAAACGGCTTAAAATAAATCATAGACTATGAATATCAAATTCAATTGATTTTGTACAAGAGTCGTTTATCAAAGTGTCATTTCTAACGCGTATTGCTAATTGGTTCGTTCACGGTTTATAAATATATGTTTTGTCAATTGATTCAATCAAATCATTAGACCGAGAAAAGGATAACTGATTGGTTCATTCACGGTTTATAAATACATGTTTTGTCAATTGATTCAATCAAATCATTAGACCGAGAAAAGGATAACTGAACTCCTGATGTGAAGTTTATTGTTCAAAGAATGATATCTTTTTCTGGCCTCAGTCTTTTGTCTACACCTTGGGAGAGTTTTGGAACACTCTGTCCAAGATGATAGGTCATTCCATAAATGGAAACTAGCGGTAAACTAGTATAGGCCGCGTCGGTGTTTGATATAAACCATAGGTAATATAATGAAATTTGTAACACCGTAAACAATGTTGACTTGACTTTACTGACGTTAATAATAATAGTAATAATTTTAATATTTATAATGCCAAAAATACATGTGTATATGATCGAATGCGCAGTACATGATATAAAATAAACGTTATCACTAAATGTAGATATATAATTACAATATGTACATAGAGTACAAACACTAAAAGTGTGCAATACTTTGTACTATTTACCACTAAATAGTGTTGGTTAAACAATAGAGAACAAAAGAATTTGCATAATTTAGCAGTATTTAGTGGTATTTATGTTGCACACTTTTAGTGTTTGTACTCTATTTAACAATGGACTAAAAAAGGCTAAAATCTATAAAATCGCTATTTAAAATATAATAAATTAAGTTAAAATACAATTATTAATATAAAAACGGCCTAAAATGCTAATTTGAATAAATATGTTTTAAGTAAAACTTTAAATGTTTTCAAATGTTTCTCCGTTCGAATATGAGTTTTATTGTTTTGGTGCTGCAGATGAAAAGGCTCGTTTTGAGCTTTAGCCCTTCGTCATTCCATAGTTGATAGATTTGATTCAACAGATCTATGGTAGTGGTAGCCTTATTTTCAGAGCGGGCCTGGGTCCTACGCTTGAATTGAAGGTCGTTCAGCTCTCTAGCCTTAAAAAATATGCACCACAATCAGAAAGAGCAAGCAGAAATGCGTATTTTTGGTAAGCTTCATTTCTGTAAGTAGAATTCAAGTGAGGCTATTTTGAATCAAAAGAGATTTGTATTAGTTCATTGATTCAGTGGACATTTCCTTAGTAACCTCGTTCAGTGGTGTTCTGCACACTTTTGAAATTCTCATAACTTCTCAAGAATATAATATTTTTTGTCTCAAACTTTTTATCTTTGTTGGTGTCATTCTAAACAGTAATTTTGATGTAGTGGTCAATTAAAATATGAATTTAAAAAATATGACAATGAAGTGGCGGCCATATTGGCATTCAGTCAATAGTAAAATTGAATCGCATTCTTGAATTTTTTTTGTCAGCCTGGCCTATGGAGATTAATCATTTTTCTTATTTTACAGATTGTGATCAATTAGAAGAACTTGAACTAAAGGTAGTCGATGTGAACGGCTTCATAACTGAAGAAGAGCTCGCATCTGCAGTATCTGCAAGTCTACTGAATGGATTCCTCGTCACAAAACAAGATGACGACAACGATGAACCGTGCTATGTTTTCCAAAAAGAAACATTATACAAAGAAGTGGAGAAAAATGGTGCGCAGTTCTTGACACAACTGTTCCCTTCAAACGTTTGCAGCAAGAACACTTTGAAAAAATTAACGCGAAATGTCAAGGGGAGAGGCCTTGAAGAAAACTCATGTTTACTGGGTGTTGAAGTGTATGCAACTGATGGCCAGAATTATCAAGCATGCCCAAAGATCAAGATAGCCATGTAAACACGGAATAGATAATAAGATAATACAGTGGAACCCCGTTAATCCGGTCACCGAAGGGACAGCCCAAAGTGGCCGTATTAACAGGATGGCCGTATTAAGCGGGTAAATTTTATAGAAAATGTATGGGCATGCATTTCGCCGGGACCTAAAAAACTGGCCGCAATAACGGGGTGGCCGTAATAAGCGGGTGGCCGTAAGGTGGGGTTACACTGTAAACGTAATATTTGTAACACCGTATAAAAATGTTGACTTAATTTTACTGGCGTTTCGAGCTCTAGCTCTTCTTTAGACCATCTTTAGCCCGACGAAGGGCCGTAGAGTTCGAAACATCAGTAAAGTTAAGTCAACATTTTTTACGGTGTTACAAATTTCATTCTATTACCTATCGTTTATATCAAACTCCGACGCAGCCTCCGGCGCAGCCTATACTAGTTTACACTAGTTTCCACTGATTTATAATAAGATAATCGATAATATAACTGAGAGATAGCATGCCAAAGATAGGTTCTGTCTCAAGGTATTTTGCATGTGATTGTAGTTTTATATACAGCTATTTCAAAAAAGGTGCTTGTTACATCATTGCATACCAAGCTCGAAATGCACTATGGATGATATGGCCAAGCAGCAAAAGCTCGCAACAATATGGCATTTTTCCAAACTTTGTCTATAGGGTTTTTCAGCTATTTTATTCTGTGTTGATAATATTTACATATGAATATATTTCAAGCTTGGTAAGCAGCTTTCAACAAAACCCTTACGAACCTTTTTTGAAATAGATTGAACAATGTCACAATTTAAACAATAAAGAATTTTTCAAAAAATGTGCTTGTTAAATCATTGCATACCAAGCTCGAAATGCACTATGGGTGATATTAATTAAAGCAGCGAATTGCAAGTTCGTAACAATATGGCATTTTTCCAAACTTTGTCTATAGGGTTTTTCAGCTAGTTTTATTCTATGTTGATAATATTTACATATGAATACATTTCAAGCTTGGTAAGCAGCTTTCAACAAAACCCTTACCAACCCTTTTTGAAATAGATTGCAATTGAGCAATGTCACAATTTAAACAATAGAGTACTTGCATTGGAAATCAGCAGTCCGGATTATGGGTTTAATAGTGCCGACTTGTCATAAGTTCCCTAAAATAAAATTTTTAGTTTTCTATTTGTGTAACGTCCTTGTCATTGCATTGTCTGTATTATTATATCAATAACTTTCCTTTGCATAATTAAATATTTCTTTTGAATATTTCCCCGATTGTTTTAAAATATATTTTATTAGTAGTTTAATAGTGCGATATCATATCTGGCTAAATTTACACCAGTCTGGACCATGTAGAATGTAACCCTATGAAATTACCATGACAACGTAGAAACGGATTATGATTGGTTGGAATATGACGAAAAAACCTTCATTAAATAAACAAAAAAACCGGCACACATAATAATATAATCTACAAAACTGTTAATTTGTATTGTAGTCAAAACAGTGAAACTTTCACCGGCTATTATTTCGAGCCGGTTACGTGTTTATGTCCGTTTTAAATCGAACCTGAAAGCGAGCAGTTGACGTACGAGAGAAAAGTAGTATAAACGATGTGTAGTTAGCTGTTTTTGCACTTATTACACGTTTATTTTGACAAATGCTTTTTCTGAGCGGAAGTAACCTGGACCTTGCTCCCATAACCAAGGGCAACTGTTACTTTTAGGCATTAACCCAAGAAAACATGAAGAAATGGAAAGGTTTTTTAAGATTTGGACGTTTCTTTGACGTTTCTAAGGTAAATATTGGAACTGTTTCAAAGCCATTGTGGCCTTTTCACAGTCAAACTCAAAATTGTCTTCTCAAATGCAAACTATACTCGAAAACGTCTTATATATATTCGAATTTTACGACTTTGTTTCAGATTGTCTTCGGCAGAAATGGAAGACCTGACAAGTTACAATCAACTTTTTTGAAACGACGAGAGTAAAAAAAAAAAAACACCATAAAAAGAAATGCCTTTCTCGTTTGGGGATTGCTGGCCATGTCTGTAAGTAAACACATATATATTTTTAGTTGACAAACAAAACCCTCTAAGCGCTATTAATTACATTCATTTTCTTTCGAAAAAGAACCTCAACTCTTCGAAACACTGCGCCATTGTCTTTGAGATATCACAAGAAGTTACATTTAACTTTTATTGTCCAAAATTGAATGCTAAATAACTTATAATTTAATGTCGCTTCTAAATTGACTGTCTGACATATCGGACATTTTATGATTGAAAAATAAAGGAAAAAATACGTGGAAAAAGCCCAAAGAAAAGGTGTTGAAAAATTAATTATTAACATACTAGTCGCGAAGTCTAGCTTTGGTTTACAAAATAACACATTATAAAGGACACTTTTCGATATAAAACTGCCTTTTATATACCTAGTATTGTTTTCTAATAATTTCATTAATGTATTATGGTATATATTTTAAGCAAGTCTGATAGGAAAAACTGATACATGAACAAAATAACACATTATAAAGGACACTTTTCGATATAAAACTGCCTTTTGTATTTCTAGTGTTGCTTTCTGATAATTTCATTAATGTATTATGGTATATATTTTAAGCTAGTTTAATACGAAAAACTGATACAAGAACTATAAGTATACTGATTTAATTCAACGTGTTTTTAGTTTGATAAAATGTTGATTTACACTGAAAACACAAGATTAATGTTTTTAATAACGACGAAGGACTAAATCTCGAAACCTCAGTCAAGTCAAGTATTTTTTTTTAGAGTGTTACAAATTCCATTTTATTGCCCTGCTAGCGTTTGTAACAACGTACTGACGTAAAAATATGCAAAATATTTTAATGAAATAAAAACACACTAGCTAGTATAGCTCATTTGTGATATTTAAACGACATATATATATAAAAGGTTTTGTGTTTAAAGTGCATCTTTTCTAGTTGGAATTCTAAAAAGGTAGTTTTTTAGCAATAAAAAATTAAGGACTTACCTTTGCGAAGAAGTTCACGTTGCTACATGTCCTTCCACTGACTCCTTGAACTATTTTGTAATTGCGCCACTTCATTCTTCAACGGCGATAAAAAGATATACCACAATTCTCTTTAACTGTATATTAGGCAAAGAGTGATTTTGATATATATATTGTATCAAAAAGAATGATTTTACTGCCTTATTTGCATATAATTGAACCTTCGAAAAAATGGCGGGAGCACGAGCAATGCTCGCGCGCGCTGCGAAGATTAATTGGCGCCAAAAGAATTTGAATGGCGCCAAATTTATCACAATCGCATATTTGTACCAAATGAATATATATTTAGCAATCTTACATATATATTTGACTAAATAGGCTGATTAAAAATGTACATTTTTATGATAAATAATTTTTTTTTTCAGAGGGTGATATTCGTGATACGGTTGCTAGGTTACGATGTAACCATTCATTTGATTGGTCATATATCAAATATATATCACAGTGGTGTTAATTTAACACTCATTTATCTGTTTTTGTTGACTGTCGACGTCCTACTAATAAACTAAAATCGATTCGGGCAGAAAGAAAAAATAGATTCAGTATAAAATTATATTGAAAATGAATTTCTCATATCTGTCTTTATTTTGTAGTTAGAGGAAAACACATTCCATTATTTTCATTATTAATTCCTTCCTTCCTTCCTTCCTTCCTTCCTTCCTTCCTTCCTTCCTTCCTTCCTTCCTTCCTTCCTTCCTTCCTTCCTTCCTTCCTTCCTTCCTCCCTCCCTTCATATTTTCCTTGATTCGTACAATTAATTCCCACTAGGTACTCTTCATTAATTTTCTTCCCACAACTCAGCTAAAGTAAAAAGCCCTGAACACGAGCTTAACATGCATAGAGTCATCCATTTATTATGTCAAATATTTGTTTCTTTTTTTTATAAAACCTTTTATATATGTACCCTCTGTGTTATACGTTTCTTTATCGTAACTAACTATTGTTATCAGCTATTTCGTGAATCGTGCCAAAAATTACAGTGTTACTTACAACATGAAAACATATTGTTTGCCAATCAATAAACTTACTTCTTGTGAGAAAGCACCTTATTTAATTCATCCAATAAGACACGAGAAATATCCATGCAAGGCTACTTAAGATTTGCATCTCAACCAACCAACAAAAACGATTTTATCTCGCTGAACTCGTCCATCAATCAAACTACACCTGCCTTGCTGCGGCGCCATGGTAACCATGACGTCATATAGTGCCCATCATGAATTGTTTTTATTATGTTTATAGGATTTTACTTTTAACTCTGTAATAATTGTTATCTATATTAACAAACATTAAAGCTTGTGGAATATTATTTGCAAGAAGTCAAAATTGTTATTATTGTTTAGTAAGTTTGTTCAGCCCGCGCTACGAGGGGTCGGCGCGCGAATTCTTTGCATGGCCAATTAGATTTCACCTCGGGAAAAACCTTTGTTTTGATAGAAGTATACCGCAAATTCTTTTCCTACGAATCCCGAGGCCTTCATGTGATATTAATAGGAAGGCATAATACGACTGTGTGAGCTTTACTGACCAGAGTTGCACAACTTATTAATAATGACAAATTCTGAAAGATTCAAAGCTATATTCCTCTTGAATAGACAAGCGCGTTGAATTGAAACACACCACACAGCCGGGAAAAATCCATGAAAGAATTTTACAAGGAGCATGTCTAGTTTATCGGTATTTTCCTTGAGAAGAATCACGACTAAACCTGCCATAGTCTCAAGCATTTTGCTTGTGAAATTACAGCCTTGACTGTTTGTTTTTCGTTGTTTTGTCTTGACCTCAGGGCTTCGATAGATGTCGGAAAGAATGGCCACTCTAGAAGTGCATTGATAGCAGATATTTCAATGAGCGTGTGGGACAAAGTAAAGAAAAGACTTGGCACCGACGGGAGAACGACTACGGGAGATGGCTTTGACCCTGAAGCAGCCTTCGCAGAAGACCATTATACACGGTGAGTAGCTCTCTTCACTTCAACGAGTATGTTAACCAACACTTTTGAATTGTGTGGGATTTACAAGACGCCTTGCCTCTACTGCTTATTCCCAAATCTCTAGTGATTAAAATTTTGGTCACGGCTGTAACCAAAGCCTTACCACACCTCAATGGGTATATTCTGCAACACATTAAAAGACTGGTGATAGAATGTTTCTATTGAGTAAATAGAAATTGAAAGTCTTGTTTCAATAAAGTAACTTGTGAACCTTATTATATTTTGATTCTTTCATTCTCGTCCAATTGTCATTTCATTTTTTAGTCGATATTGATTTGGGTGCTAAAATACTCTATTTAAAATAATAAACCAGACATAGGTATAATTAATTCAACACAAACAAAATACTTAAGGGAAACACGGGAGAATATTTTCTCTCAATTAAAAAATACGAGGGAATTCGCAGTTTATCAGCTGTCAAACTGATGTTCTCAAAAGACCGCGTTGTTTGTTTACGAAATAAGGGACTGGATCGAGTAGTTTCTCTTCACAAAATGGCGGACGGTATTTCGTTTGAAAGTTCTTCGGGTTTTGAACCTCACAGAGCCGAGATAAGAGAAAGGTGAGCAATGTAGTTGTTTGAAATTAGCCCTTAATAATATTCGTTTTGATATAATGATATGATACGAGCGAGCAATGAATTAATCAAAAGTAATATTGCTCTTAGCTTTTGATCTCCGGCGAAAAGAACAGCGTTTTCAATATAAAACGACTCCAACAAAACAGCATCGCTAAAACTTGAATTAATGTTAAAAAAAAGGCTTCAAAGTATCATACAATTGACTACGATTTCGGTAGTATAATAAACAACTGCCTTTCATTTAAATATGTCGCTAAAGATTGGTGTGATGTGTTCTATTTTAGACTTACCATACAATCAGATTTGCATACGGTAATTTTACCTTATTAGTATAATATAAAATCCATGAAAATAAACGAAAGTGATATATAATATTCTATAAAGTCAACAATCTTTCCTGTATCCTTATGCTCTTAATAATACCAGATATATTAATTCTTATCTTTGTTTTTATTCAAATGGTTTTTCTCCATGCAGTCTAAATTAATCATTTATTTATTTACTTGATGTGGTGGTGGTGCCATTTCCATATTATTAAAGCTTAAACGAAAACAATTTAGTGCTATATTAAGATGATATTTTCTAGTTCTTTGTCAATAATTTTAATCAATATTCAATGTTTGAGTCGATAATATTTCATTAATTATTACTTATAAAAACTATAATTTATGTGTGATGTGCAAGGTGTTGTCAGTTGTATTTCTATTTTTATAATAATAATTATTATATACTTAGAGATAAGCTTTATTCTCTCTTGTGAAAATTATAATTTTCATATTTAGACCTATTTAGACCTATAAATTTTCCCTTTTTTTCATTTCATTTAGAATTTCCATCTTTTCTGTTATTAAAAATGCAATTTTTTGTGTCGTTTAGATAATACCAACTTCGTTTTTATAATAATCATTTTATACTTCTCCCCTGTTAAGGTTATGGTCTCCTTTGCAGTGTGCTCTCTGTCTTTATTTTAGTGAAATATTGTTTAGCATGTCATTTTATATTAAAGATAGACAAATATACCATTTCAAAGCTTAATTATAGAACAGTGAATAAGACTTTAATTGCTTTATTTGTTTTGATTTTAGATAGCGCGCCCACATTTTTATTAGTTTTTTGGCCATTGTAATGATGATATCAAACATTCTGTAACATCCCTGAAGATGGGCGCTTAGCCCGAAACGTCGGATTAAATAATCTAAAAAAGGTTGATGACTCTTACTTCATTATACAATGATTCCAACCTGCAAACCTGCACAAAAAAAATATCTGTAAACAATGCTCTAAGTAGAACCTCAAAATGAAGCACTGTCTTTAAATGTGGTACTTAAAATAGTCACATTGTTACTAGGGAGATCTAAAACACATGCTGTCTTTTCAGTGTTGATTTCCATATTAATAATAATTTTGAAAATCTTACAGATAGATCTTCTTTTAACTGCCTTCTTAAACAAAAGTTAGAAATTTAAATCCACAGTCATTATAAATTGTCTATAACTTAGTAGACTTTAGTTAGATGTGTTCAATGTGTTCATGAAATAATAAAAAATTATAATTTAAATCCACATGCATTCATTATAAATTGTCTGTAGCTTAGTAGACTTGTGACTTTAGCTTGATGTGTTCAATGTATTCATGAAATAATAAAAAAATATGATTTAAAACCATATTCATTATAATTTGTCTATAGCTTAGTAGACTTGTGACTTTAGCTTGATGTGTTCAATGTGTTCATAAAATAATAAAAAATTATAATTTAAATCCACATTCATTATAAATTGTTTATAGCTTAGTAGACTTGTGACTTTAGCTTGGAAATATATTTACTGTTTTAATGAGCAAGAAGAAGGTTTATGAATTTAATGTTTTTGACGGCAGCTGTTGCAGTACAGTCATCAGACTCTAGCCTCATTATATTCAGGCTTCATTACAAATATTAGATATAAGCTGGCATCGCCCTTTTATGAAAGCTTATTTCAGACTATGAATAAATTTTAATCTTAATGATATCTTTAGATAAAAACAAAAAAAAACCCTTAACTTTAAAAAAAAATATATATATAAAATATTATATTAAAAAAATATATAAATTAATATATAAAAAGTAATGTGACTTTAACATGATAGACCATCTATGAACTGTTAAATGTAATAAAGTTTAATTATAAAATAATAGCACAATTATTACAATGTACATGTGCTCCCATTGGCTAAAAAACCTACATGTATGATCTATTATCCCATGGACTGCATGGTTCGTCTGTTCTTCTAACAAGCTCTCTTATAAATCAATTAGACAACACAAAGTCGCTCACCCATTGCGTTATAAATGCTCTTCAGAAAATATAAAGAACTCCTAACAAGCTAGAGTTGCACTCGGCTTTAGCTCCTCACACTTTTACACTTGTTAATCGTTCTTTATATGTTATAAATATAATTAAATTCTGTTTATAGATGCTCTTGAGAAAATATAAAGAATTCTTAACAAGCTAGAGTTGCACTCGGCTTTAGCTCCTCACACTTTTACGTTTGTTAATCGTTCATCATATGTTATAAATACACCATTTCCGAGAAACTTTGTCACTCGTGAAGTGAAAAGCCTACAAACTAGTAGCACAGGGGACTATGGGTAACCTTATATGTAAACTTTATTAGAACGCAGGGATTTCATGGCTGCACTGCTACATTGTACACTTGTCAATATGTTATTGAGGAATGTCCTTTTTGACTTATCAAACAACAAAAAAGACGTTCCCAAATGCCCATTTAGTTTCTGAACTGATCCATGATCCTTTGCGCCACTAGCTTGCATGCTTTTCACAGGTGACAAAGTTTCTCGGAAAGGGTGTATGTTATACCAGTAAATATAATTAAATTCTGTTTTTAGGTTTTCATTGTTGCTGTTGGAGCCAGGAGAGACATATTTTGAGGACTATAGTGTTTTCTATTATCCTTATGATGTGCCAGAAGACGAAGCTATTAAAAGGTCTGTTAATTATAATTATCACAAAATTGTTAAAATAAAATAATAATAATAATAGCTTTATTTATTTATTTAAATATATAGCACCATTTCCAATACAATTGCTCAATATTGCTCTATAGTGCAATATTATTATTATCATTATCATCATTATTATTATTATTATTATTATTATTATCATTATCATTATCATTATCATTATCATTATCATTATCATTATCATTATCATTATCATTATCATTATCATTATCATTATCATTATCATTATCATTATCATTATCATTATCATTATCATTATCATTATCATTATCATTATCATTATCATTATCATTATCATTATCATTATCATTATCATTATCATTATTATTATTATTATTATTATTATTATTATTATTTATTAATATTTAAAATTGAAAATGAATATGTGCTGACACAGCCTAGTAAAATGATATGTATGAACCACTATGTTAACTCATATTTCTGCAGGAAACAGAGGGGGAGATTAAAAATGTGTTCAAAGTCAATACTATTTGATCCCATCGATACTGCCTTCCCAATATTAAAGGTACGTGTAAACAAATGTAATATGCTTACTTCAAATAAAGCAAAAAATAACACCGTAAAAAATGTTGACTTAGATTCAACTCTGTTCCAACTCTTTTACTCCGACAAAGGGCTAAAGCTTAAAAAGTCAGTAAAGTTAAGTCAATTTTTTTTTACAGTGTTACAAATTTCACTTTATTACCTATCGTTTGTACACCTATTTCAAAAATTGTTGTTGCAACCAAAGCTACAGTCCACACTCTGAAGCCTGCAAAGGATGTCGGTGATATGGGCTGAGTGTGATTTATTATGCGCTTTTTAAATAAATATTTGATTCATAATCTATCACTGCAAAACTTGTTTTGTTCATATACCACAAACACTTACAACCAAAATATGCTATGAATAAATGAATAACAAGAGTAGAAATACCATCATCCTTTGCAGGCTTCAGAGTGTGGACTGTGGCTTTGATTGTGACAACAATTTTTGAAATAGGTGTACAAACCTGTATATCAAAAACCAATACAGCCCAGTATAGTTAAATTTACTCACTTGTTTCCATTTATATTTCATATAAAGTTAGTCACCAAAAACCTAGTATACTGAGACAGCAGAGAGTCATGGGAAATGCTTTATATCATTTAAATACAGTCTTTTCACACAATAAAGTTAAGCTTGTCAAAGCTCACAAAAGCTGCAACTGTGACTTGTAAAAGATTTTGAATCCATCAATAGTTATTAAAATATCCCAAAGCCTGTAAAATGTATCTAGTACCCATAATCTTTGTCAGTCTCAGCTTTCAAAAATGAACATGTGAGCGGAGTTGTGTGCAAAATATTTCACGTAGAAGTAGTGAGTGTCAGAGTCTCACCGATTAGTAGGGCACACTTTCCAGCTAGAAGATTGTGACGTTAAAAAAATTTGTTATCATTATTTTACTATTATTTAGCTTAATTTGGTGAACAACTATCATGATAAGACAATTTCTCAGGCTGAACAATGAATTTACATTTTAACAACTCAGTTTGAAAAAATTAAAATTAAAAAAAAATTGTTATTATTTATATTATTATCAAGCTTTTTGGTGAATAACTTTATTGAAATACATGTAGGTATAATTGTCAATCTCATTATAATATCATAAGACAATTTCTCAGGCTGAGTTCACAATGAATTTACATTAAACAACTCAGTTTGACAATAGGCAATAAAATGGCCAAGCAAGTAGCGAGTAACAAGAAAACCATGAGGTGAATTAGACACAAACTGTCAAAGGCTCATGCACATGTAAAAGCTTACTGCTGACTGGAGTCGACTCCAAGTTAGCTTGCATATAATTATAAATAACTACATTAAAATGAAATTTGTAATATTATAAAAAAATTAAAAAATAAAGAAATTTAACATTTTAAAATACATTTATATTGTAGTTTCCTTTGAAAGAATGTCTAAAGATAGCTCATTGGACTGGGCCTTTACTCTCAAGGTAGTGTGTTATGACTTTTTCTTCTTGCAACTCTGTCTGACTTGTCAATTGACAGACTTCCTACTTCTTACAGATTGATTGATGAATTACTGAACTATTTGATTGATTGACTCATTGATTGCCTAATTGATTGATTGATTGACAGATCGATCCTTGATTAATTGACAGATTGATCCCTTGATTCATTGACAGATTGATTGATTAATTGATTCACTGGTTGATTGATTGATTAATTGATTCACTGGTTGATTGATTGATTGTCTGATTGATTGATTGATTATTTGATTAATTGGTGGACTTATTAACTGACATATTGATTGACGAATAAAATACTGAACTATTGTCTGATTGATTGACTGATTGATTGATTGATTAATTGATTGACAGATTTATCTATTGATTAATTTACTGACTGATTCATTTATTGAATGACTGATTGACTAACTATTTGACTGTTTTTTCATGTAATTGATTAACTATTTGATTGATTGACTGTTTGATTGATTGACTGTTTGATTGATTGACTGTTTGATTGATTGACTGTTTGTTTGATTGATTGATTCAATTATCAATAGACCTCTTTACCTTCCTTGTTTGTTGCCCCATTTCAGATCATGTGATGCTACCCTTGGGAATTGTTTCTTTCACATGTAAATGATATAACACGTTACTCATAAAAGAACAATTCTCAAGGGAATGACACATGCCAGGTCTGAAATGGGCAATTTGCATACGGAGGTAAAGAGGTCTATTGACTAACTAATATTTGATTGGTGTATATAAACAGGATTGACACCAAGGGAGATGTACTGGTTATTGAGTCCAAGCAAGTTATTGAAATGAAAGATGGTAACATTGTAGCACCATATAAATTTATAAGGGTAAGTGTCTATCGCAAGCCAGGTAGTCATAGACTACCAAGTTTGGTAGTCATAGACTATCAAGTAAAAAGGGTACTTCCTTTGTCCAAGTGGTAGGGGTGATTGGCGTACCTTTTATGGTAAAAATATTTTCTGTGCGCACCTTTTAGGGTCCTTTTAGAGTTCTGGCTCAAAAATCAGTTACATAACATGATTTCGTACCTGTAAGAGTCATTTTTACTCTGATTTGTTGCTTTGTTGGTGTAGAAATCGACAAAGCTTTATCAGTTTTTTTTTATCAGTGTACCTTTTAGGGGTCATTTTCAAAACCTCTGCCGATCACCCCTACCACTTGGACAAAGGGAGGACCCCCTGGGATGCTTTGCCTACTTTCTTTAATGAAATTAATAATTAGTGCCAATTGTTAAACTATTTAATTGATACTACATTTGTACATGTAATAAATTTAGTGTAAAATATTACAAGTATACTATTAATTTTTCTTTTTTCTTTTCAGGAAAGAAAGCAATATTTGTTTTCGTTCAATTTTATAGCTTTAAGTTTTGTACTTCCTCAACTAGAACAGGTATCTTATAATACATTATTATAACAATAGACCTAATCAGCTAACTCGTTGCTATGTACGTTTCTACCCAATTCAAGACCTTTGGGAATAAAAACTTTATTCCAAATATTTTCCACGTGACATTGAAATACATAAGACAAAGAATCTTATTCCAAAAAAGATTTGAATTGGGTGGAAACGTACATAGCAGTGCCTTAGCTGATTATTTAGGTCTATTATCAATATATGTGATCTAAATTTGCTAAATAATATGCATGTATCATATGATTGATATAGCAAAGAGCCCAAAAGTGTGACCACCGCTAATGTATTTGCATACTTTCGTCTATGCTGTTATCCAATCAGCATTAAGATTGTCTTATCTTATCTCTGATCTAAAAGCCAATGGGAGATTGGCGCTACAAAAGTATGCGAATACATTATCAATGGTCACAGTCTTGAGCATCTTGCTGTAAATCATATGATTATATACATTAGTTTAAACCATGTTTCATAAGAATATTACTTTCTAGTGCACGCTTCTATTATGTTCTCTCAACATCCCATGTTACTTACATCAGAGTTTCAAACAAACTTACAAAGCACTTAGTTACTTTCTCACTGACATGCTTTTATCACTTATTGACTGGGACCGAGGGAAAGAGTATGTTTTGTGGTCCTGAGACTGCTGATGTTTCCCGAAGTGGAGCTGAGGGAAACATCGACAGTCGAGGGACCACAAAACATACTGTTTTACCAAGGTTTCTGTTTATAAGTGTTTTGTTATATACCAACTGTCAAAGAAAAACAAAAACGTAGCTATGACCAAAGATTTTTAATTAATTGACTTCCGGTTTTGTTATTTCCGGTAAATAACATATTGTTGCCCGCTGAGAGTAGTTGCTGAGGAAACATCCAAATTTGTTCACATTCACATGATACCCTCTCGCCCAATCAAAGTGCAAGAAAAATGAACTTTGACAGTTGGTATATAACAAATATACTTATACCTACTTACAATATTTCCTTCCTTCCTTTCCTTTTTTACTTCCTCACTTTCTTATGGTAATCGTCAATCTCCACCTTATTTTATTTTTGTTTTTTTTCTTTGCTTGCATTAAATATGAAAAAGTGTTTTATATTTCTTAAATGATATGTATATTTTCTATGTTTTCAGATTCATAGGGCATCAACGCTGTCTCGAGCTGATCAATCAGCCATGGTATGTCTTAAAATTAATTATTAATTAATAATTGATAATAATAATCAAATTAATTATACAAAGTGACTAAACATCTGACAGCAGGACAGGGTCTTCAAATAACTAAACATCCGGCAGTCCAAAATTTCCCTGTATTTCTCTTTGCACAGATTCTATAGTATACTAATAATTATATAAAATATGTTTGCATGTTACGCTGTAATTCTCAGTGAACATTACTGACCAATGGGTTTTATTGTAGATCAATACAATAGTTCAATCAAGACAAGCTAAGGTTACCTTCAACACTAGTTGGTATGTATCTGAACATTTTTCATGTTATCATGATGATAATGGCGATGATGATGATGATGGTGATGATAGATGGTGATGATAGATATGATGATGATGGTGATGATCGATATGATGATGATTATGAGGACAATAAAGGTGATTGTGATAGAGATGGTGATGGTGATGAAAGATGTGACAATAATGATCATGATATACAATGTACAATCATAGTATGATTGAGATGGTTGAGATGTTGTAATTGTGGTAAGTGCTTAAAAATGAAGTTATCATAAAGTCTCACATTAACCTAATATTCCTAACCTTTTCTAGGCTGGAAGATTTATATGAAAAAATAGTTATAGAAACATCAGGTTAGTAACCATGACAACATGCCATACACACTACAGCAGTTAACCACTGCAGCTGTAGTTATCATAGAGATATTGTCTGTCATTGCTGTGATTTCTATAAACATGTAAGATGGACTTTAAAGTTTATGTTAATCATTTGTGAAGAGCAGAGGTTTGTTAAAGGAGCAAGGACGGCACAGATGGTTAATGCGCAGTTTTGGTGCAAGAGTTCCTGAGTTTGATTGACCCAATGACCTTGTATATACCAACATTAGAACATAATTATTATAACAATAATAATAAGAACAGAGCCTGGTTTGTTAAGGAGCAAGGGTGGCACAGATGGTTAATGCGCAGTTTCGGTGCAAAAGTTCCTGAGTTTGATTCCCAATGACCATGTATGTACCAACATTAGAACATTATTATTATAACAATAATGTAATTAGTTTCTTTATTGGTTCCATAGCTAAACGAATCACTCCGTTAGTATGCAATCCTGGGCGTGTCATGCTGACGTCTTCTCGGCTTTATTTTCAACCATTTAACAATGCAGACCCAGTAAGTTTTTGAGAAGAAAATAATAAGACTTTATAGTACTGAGTTCACAGTCTGAAAATAACGATCACCTTATCTTTGTTTTTCGATTTACTCTTGTGACTTTTTCGGACAACTGAAATGATCATGTGACATAATAATAATAATAATAATAATAATAATAATAATAATAATAATAATAATAATAATAATAATAATAATAATAATAATAATAATAATAATAATAATAACAAACTAAAGGTCTTTATTCGTAATCTTAAAACAAACATTATAAAGTTTACATGTAAATTAATATAGTAATAATAATACTTATAACATATAGATGGATAAAATGAGTAAATATGTGACTAAAATGGTAAAAATATTCGACTAAGTATAAAAGAAGATACATCTATTTCCAAAGCATTTTTTAAATTGTCTGGTGTTAACCCTAGGTAGAATAAAGGGGTTTCCACTTGGCCTTAATTGCCCTTCCCTTTGACATGCAAGATATGCAGCTTTGTTCAACATAAGCCAAAGGGGTGCCCACTGGGCCTTAATTGCCTTTCCCTTTGACATGCAAGATATGCAGCTTTGTTCAACATAAGCCAATAAGCATTCATTTTTTTTTAAATTACTGAACAACACTGCAGGTCACATGATTATTTTGGTCTCCAGAACAAGTCATGTGAGTAGTTTGAATAACAATGTCTAGTTGATCTTTATTTTTAGACTGTGAACAGTTCAGTGAATTTGGTATTATAATGCAGAGAATACAATTTATCAGTGTTGCTATGTTATCATTGTGTTTCAGTGCCCAGTAGTCAAATGTAAATTATCACAAATAAGTAGAGTAATAAAAAGAAGATACTTACTGCGGCATGTGGTGAGTAACAATAATTATCATTAAGATTGATTTATTGACTGGTTGATTGACAAACTCAGTGACTGATTGAGTGTTGATGTGATGGTTGATTCATGGACAAATTGTTTGAATGAATGAGTAGCTGAATGATCTCTATATTTATTTGTTTGTTTATTTATTTATTTGTCTATTTCTGATTGATTCCTGAAAAATTGTGTGAATGAATGATTAACTTAATGATCTGTATATACACCTAATTTCAAAAACGTTGTCATATAGAAATAGAACATTTGTACATTAGTGGAAAAGGAATACATTAAAAAGACAAAAGAAGCGTTTAGCTTCAGTGATCTTCTTTTGTCTTTTTAATGTATTCCTTTTCCACTAAAGTACAAATGTTCTTTTCTATATGACAAAGCTTTTGCAATTAGTGTATCTATCTATTTATTTCTTTATTTCTTTAGTTCTTTATTTCTTTATAAATTTCTTTATTTCTTTTTTATCTACTAGTTAGCTGATGGATTTATCAATGTGTTGATTCATCATCATCATCTTTATTTGATAATAATGATGATGAATCGACCAATTGATTGGTTGATTGATTGGTTGATTGATTGGTTGATTGATGATTGGCTGGTTTCTAAAAAAACTGATTTGGTTATTGATCAACTGATTCATTCATTGATTGATATATGATATTGATATTTGTTCAAGCAGGCTATATTTTTCAGCTATAGCTGGTGGGGGCCTGCTGTCTCACACACACACTGCACACTACGTTCTGTATTTACAAACACGCTACATGTACATTCAAACTCACATGTTGATTTTTTGCGGTGGGAGGAAAACCGGATAACCTGAGAAAAACTCTTGTGCCATGAGAGAGAGAGAGAGCAACACTTCAAACAGTGTCTATTCACTTGTTGCCGGGCCGGGAATCAAATCAGGTCACAGTGGTGAAAGGCCAGCACTCTCACTGCTAGGCCATCCATGCCACCAGCATTTCATGTAGTACCAAATTTATTGAATGACTGTTGATTGATACATTTCCCAATCAACTAACTATCTGCATTATTTATTGTATTCCAGGGAATTGAAATATTTTCATCTGATGGATCCCAAATGTATCTTGTCTTGAATTGTCCAAAAGAAAGAGAAACTTTTTACAGCGAGCTATTAAAACAACAAGGTATTTTTCATTTCTCTAACATTATCAATGAAATGTTAGAAATATTTAAATGTGATGATGGTGGTAATGATAATAATGATGATCGATGGTGATGATAAATGGTGATGATGATGGTGAGGATGATGGTGAGGATGATAATGATGGTGTTGATGAAGGTTGTGATAATGATGATGGTGATTGTGATTGCAATGATGATGATGATGATGGTGGTGGTGGTGATGATGCTGATAATGGTGATGATGATAATGATGGTGATGATGATGATGGTGGTGATAATGCTGGTAATGATGCTGTTGATGATGGTGGTGATGATGATGATGGTGGTGGTGGTGATGATGCTGATATAATGATGCTGTTGTTGTTGATGATGATGACAATGATTATGTTGATGCAGATGAAGATGATTATTATAATGATGCTGTTCTACAAAGATTGTTTTGGTGATACTGATGATGATGCAGGTGATATTGATGATGATGATGTAGGTGATATTGATGATGATGATGATGCAGGTGATATCGATGATGCTGATGCAGGTGCTATTCATGATGATGATGAAGCAGGTATAAATGATGATAATATTCTTCTTTTCAGATGTTAAAATAGAGGATACAGGCCAAGAAAATATGACCCTAAAATGGCAGAATGGTGCAATATCCAACTTTGAATATTTAATGTACTTAAACAGGTAACATAATGGTTCTATTGTGTTAATGATGACTGCAGTAATGATGATGATGACAACACACAATGATAATGCTGATGATTAGAGAGATGATGATGATGATGATGATGATGGCAATGATGATGATGATGGTAGTAATGATAAAGGTGATGACTGATGTGATGATGAAGATATTGATGAGGGTGATGATAATGATGGTGATGATAATGAGGGTGATGATAATGATGGTGATGATAATAGTGATTGTGATGATGGTGATAATAATACTGTTGATCATAATAACAATAATGATTGTCATTGTTATCAATGATGATAATGGCAGTGTTTGCTCTTAAGATGATGATCACAATTCTGTCAGATTTACTTACGTGGTACAATCATACTTGTTCCTTTCTATTTTAGCTTAGCAGACAGAAGTTTTAATGATTTAACTCAATATCCTGTATTTCCATGGGTACTGGCAGATTATAAAAGCAAAACATTAGGTAATTAAACTCAAATACAAAGTTTATATTAAACATCCCTGGAAGTCAATGTTGTGGCGATATCTGACAAGTAAAATCAGATTCTGTTTATAAAAGAAGAACAGGTAAAAAGTTAACACTGCAATTGAACTCCAAACTATTTGCCATATTTTTATACAAAGTTTTTATTAAACATCCCTGGAAGTCCCTCTTTTCGAAGAGTACAACAGGATCTTTTACGTCCACCTAATATAGGAATTAGAGTGAAGGCAGATGGGACCTCCAGCTTTACGTCCTTATCCGAGAAGACGAGGCACTGAGAGAGTGAAGTGTCTTGCCCAAGGACACAACGCAATCGCCCGGGCCGGGAATCAAACCCAGACCATTAGGCACAAAATTCGGTCCCCTGACCACTAGACCATCACACCTCTCTATTGTGATGTGTATTGTGTATAAGTGAATTGATGTGCTCCACTCTAACTGATGATTTTTTTATTTGTTTCTTAAGATTTAACAAATCCAGCAACATTTCGAGATCTGAGTAAACCAGTTGGAGCATTAACACCAACTAGACTACAACAGTTTAAGGTAATAAACTTGGTCAACTAACATTGATACTGTGCAATTCACTAGGTGGTAAAGTGCTTGTTTGAAATCCTGCCTTGTTTCTGTACCTAGCGATTGCTTCTGGACAATTTTTTTCTTAAAAAAAAACCAGACCTCCAAGGCCGAATTTGAAACGGATGTTGACCAGTGATTTTCATAGTATTAATGTTGATGATGATTATTATAATGGTGATGATAATGGTGATGATGATGATAATGGTGATGGTAATGTTGATGGTATTTGCTGTTGATGATGATAATGACCATGATAGCATTGATGATGGTAATGATGATGATAATGGTGATGGTAATGTTGATGGTATTTGCTGTTGATGATGATAATGACCTTGATAGCATTGATGATGGTTATGATGATGATAATGGTGATGGTAATGTTGATGGTATTTGCTGTTGATGATTATAATGACTATGATAGCATTGATGATGGTAATGATTGAAATAAGGAGCATGATGTTGGTGATAGATGTGGTGAAGGTAATGTTGATGATAATGATAACACTGTTGATGGTGATGATGATGATGATGATGATGATAATGATGATGATGATGATGATAACAATGATGATGGTGATGATGATAATGATGATGACGATGATGATGATAACAATGATGATGGTGATGATGATAATGATGATGATGATGATGATAACACTGTTGATGGTGGTGATGATGATGATGATGATAATGATGATGATGATGATGATAACGATGATGGTGATGATGATAATGATGATGATGATGATGATGATAACAATGATGATCTTGATGGTGATGATGATAACAATGGTGATGATGATAGTGGTAGAAAATGATGGGGATTGAATCTCATTTGCAAAATAGCTTAACTTGATGCCGTATCTTTTAGGAGCGTTGCAGAGAGATGCCTGAACCGAAGTTTCTTTACGGATCTCACTATTCCACACCTGGATACGTTCTTTATTACCTCGTCAGAGTCGGTACGTAATACGTAAAACACGACCTAAAGCACGACGTAAATTCTTTTGTGATTTTTTTACACGATTTCTGACGTGAATTATGTCGTGAGTCCTTGCGTGATTTCTTACGTGATTTCGTACGTGAGTTATCACATAAGTTCTTGCATGAGTTCTTGCGTGAGTTCTTGCGTGAATTCTATCGTGAGTTCTTACATGAGTTCTTGCGTGAGTTCTTGCGGGAATTCTATCGTGAGTTCTTCCGTGAATTCTATCGTGATTTCTTACGTGAGTTCTCACATAAGTTCTTGCATGAGTTCTTGCGTGAGTTCTTGCGTGAATTCTATCGTGAGTTCTTACATGAGTTCTTGCGTGAGTTCTTGCGTGAATTCTATTGTGAGCCGGTTCTTGCGTGAGTTCTTGCGTGAATTCTATCGTGATGTTTTACGTGAATTCCTGCTTAAATTCTTACGTAATTGCAAAGGAATGCTCTAATGTTTGTGGATTTATCTATGTGTGATCACTCAAAATCTTTATATTTTACAGCTCCAGAGTTTATGCTTTGTTTGCAAGGAGGCAAATTTGATCAGCCAGACCGTCTTTTTAACAGGTATTGTCAGCAATCATTTGATTAAACAATGCGAACATTTTATAATTAAACTAAGTTGTATTCTTTTCTTATTTAAGTGTTGGGGATACATGGGAGAACGTACTAACGGGTCATGCTGACGTTAAAGAGGTACGTTTCTTACGAGCTTACGCAAGCCAGCGCGCGTAGCCAAACTACGTAGAATTTCCCGCACGCTGTAGTCTGCGTTTCAACTATAGTACGGATTCAGCTACGCGTAAAGAGTGCATACGATGTTGTTGACAGAGAAGTTGGAACGCTGAGTGACTACAACACACGTAAAACAATTTACGTTTCTGTGTTACGTATACCATTTAGCCAGAGGCGGATCCAGAAATTTGTCAGGAAGATGTCCCAATTGGAAATGAAGGGCTCTTAAGGTGTCAGGGGGTGTCCGGCCCCTAAATGTCTTAAATAGAATAGGGGTAATTGCGGCGCTAAGGGGGTGTCCGGTGCCCGAAGGGACACCCACTAGATCCGCCCCTGCTAGTTCAAGATTTCTGTCGGAATCTGATTGCGTTATCAACTCCCTCAACTACGTGAACATTATCCAATATTTGTTTTTATATATTTTTTTATAATTGATGATCACGTTTCTTCTGATACCAAGCTTTCGGCCATCATCAGGGTGGTAGTACATTGTTCGAACGATGTGGTTGATAGTGTCGGTGGAATGCTGACTACAACGCACACAGATTATTTTACGTTACTGTGTCAAGATTTCTGTCGGAATCTGATTGCGTTATCAACTCCCTCAACTACGTGAACATTGTGGTTGATAGTGTCGGTGGAATGCTGACTACAACGCACGGAGATTATTTTACGTTACTGTCAAGATTTCTGTCGAGTGACGTTTCAACTCAGTTCAACTACGTGGAAATGGTGCAAACAATGTAATCGAAAGTGTAGTTGAATCAAAGACTACAGTGCACGCAGAATATTTTACGTTGCTGAGCTTCGTGCGCTGGCTTGAGATGCTTTATTAATTATATTGTTTGTTACGTTTTATTTACGTTTTATTTACGTAATTGTACAGCTGTTGTTCCAACTCTGATGTGTCTTTATGATCGTTTTGCAGCTTATACCCGAGTTCTTCCAGTCTTCAGGAGAATTCCTGGTCAATAATCAAAACCTACCTCTTGGCGTGAAACAAGACAAGACGAAAGTCATGAATGTTGAACTTCCTCCATATGCAAGAGGTACATTCATTTATTCATTCATTCATTCGTTCGTTCGTTCTTTCGCTCATCCAAACATCCAAACATCCATGCATTCACTCATTCACTCATACATTCATACATTCATTGATTTATTACTTCCTTCCTTCCTTCCTAAATTCCGTTTTTCCTCTCCCATCCATCCATCCATCCATTGATAAAGCTATTCATTCTCTTAAATGATTTCAGAATGTGAAGATTTCATCCGTATGAACAGAGAAGCTCTTGAGAGTACATACGTATCAGAAAGACTGCATGACTGGATAGATCTTATCTTTGGTTATAAACAGAGAGGGGAGGAGGCCTGGAAAGCAGATAACGGTACGATAACTAATATATGTCTGTCTGTCTATACGTTTGTCTGTCTGTCTGTAACTTTGTTTGTCTGTCTGTCTGTAACTTTGTTTGTCTGTATGTCTGTAACTTTGTTTGTCTGTCTGTCTGTAACTTTGTTTGTCTGTCTGTCTGTAACTTTGTTTGTCTGTCTGTCTGTAACTTTGTTTGTCTGTCTGTTTATACGTGTGTCTGTATGTCTTTAAGTTTGTTTGTCTGTCTGTCTGTCTACACGTTTGTCTGTCTGTCTGTCCGTTTGTCTGTCTGTTTGTCTGTCTGTTTGTCTGTCTGTCTGTCTACACGTTTGTATGTCTGTAACTTTGTTTGTCTGTCTGTCTATAAGTTTGTCTGTCTGTCTGGCTTGTCAATTTGTCTTTCTACAATATTTAACAAAAGTTGGTCGCACAAGTAGTAATTTATCTCATAGTGACTTCTTTCTTTATTTTAAATATGAATAATATAAATAAATAAATCACTGCTTTAACGTATCAACTATAAAAAAATCTCTGCTCATATATAAAAAATACCCTCCCCCCCTCCCCACACACACACACATATCAGTGTTACTGTGGAATGATAGTGCATTGATACGTCAACCACATAAACACCAAACAATGACTCCCTCCTGAACAAATCCAAGGAGGATTGATGGGGTGGGGGGTTGCCGCTGGGAGCAGAATTTCAGCAGTGATAGAATGATTTTGTCACAGTCGGGCCAACACATTTGTCAACGATTGTAGTACTCTGTTTTATTTTTGTAATTTTGTTCTGTATCTCTTTGTGTTCCTATCTGTTTTTCTTTGTGTTTATCTGATATTTTGTCCAATTCATAGTGTTTTATTACCTGACCTACGAAGGAGCTGTTGATCTTGACAGGTAATTGAGCGCAATACCAGCTACATGTAATTCACTCAATTTTACATCATACATATTATTGTTATAAGAACAAAAACAAACAAACAAACAAAAACAAAAAAAAGCAAGCACACAAACAAACAAACAAGCAGAGAAACACACAAGCAATATCAAGCAATCAAACAAACGAGTAAGCAAACAAACAAACAGACAAATAAACAAACAAACAAAAAAGCAAGCACATAAACAAACAAGCAAGCAAGCAAGCAGAGAAACACACAAGCAATATCAAGCAATCAAACAAACAAGTAAACAAACAAACAAACAAACAAGTCTGATTTGAACACATCACAAGCACAAAACCAGCATTCATTTCGGTCTTCGCTCGTTGCTTGAGTAGGGACAACGTTTTTTGAAGTACGCGTATTTGCTGATTCTTTGATAGTGGAGATGATATTCTGTGAATTTTAATTGAATGTCATCATGTGCTACATCATCTATAAAATTTCTTAAGAGAGCTCCAATACATAAAGCCTGTTCAACTCATCGGAAGATGAGCATGGGATTAGGTGAAAATACTCGCTTGAGTAAGCAACAAAGCAGCCAAATGCAACCCTATGCTAATGGGTCACCCACACACGATAGAAACCGCTGGTCAGCTAAGCCTCGATTTTAACTTTGCCTAAATAGAGTACTAAAGTGAATACGTCACCTTTTGTCAGTTGTCAAGGAAACTTGTTCCAAACTAAAGTCGATCAACCGTATTTCTTTTGTTCCTCTATAGAAATGTGTGCTGAAAAGTTACTGTTTGGAACCGGAATCCACGGCAACTGACGTCACACTTTAGCACTCTATTACATTTAGCCACATTTAATATTGAGTCCCATGATCCTTTACTTCATATTGACGAGTTTTTAACGACAATGTTTATTGAATCTGCTGTATTGTTATTTTACAGCATTACAGATCCTAATGAACGCGCTTCACTTGAGGCTCAAATATTAGAATTTGGACAAACTCCAAAGGAGCTATTCAAAACCCCTCATCCTAAACGAATAGTAAGTCGAAGGGATGTAGATTTTTCTGTAGATTACTCTTGTTGGTTATTAGTAGGTATTAATCATCATTATCGTGATCATTGACAGTCATAGTCTTTATCGTTCATCATCATCATCATGAATCATCATCGTGATCCGAATCATCATCATCATCACCTCATTTTTATCATCATTGCCATCATCATAGTTAACATGATCCTAATCCTAATCATTATCGTCATTTTCATCATTATCATTGTCATCATAAATATCATCATCCTTTCCATCATCATCGTTATCATTATCATTGCCATCGTTATCATCATCATTGTGATCATAATCGTCATCATCATCATTACCTTTATCATCAATCGTCATCATCACCACCATCAGTAACATAACCATATCATCATCACCCTCATCATGATCATCACCGTCATCATCATCATCATCATTGATCAATCATATCATCATCCTGTTCTTCATCTTTGTCAACGTTGTTGATTTTGGGTCGACTATCCCTATCAAGCACTTGTCGTGATTTCAAAGTACGATTGCACTGTTTCAGGCTTCAACGACATCTACCAATGGTGTTGTCCATTCCTTAGACGATACAAGCCTAGATAATGAAGCAAGGGCAGAGAAAATACCCGTCGTTAATCTCAGTGGTGAGTACAGTGGAACCCCGTTAATCCGGCCACCGAAGGGACAGCCCAAAGTGGCCGTATTAACGGGGTGGCCATATTAAGCGGGTAAATGTTATAGAAAATATATGGCCGCAATACGGGGTGGCCGTATTAAGCGGGTAAATTTTATAGAAAATATATGGGCATGCATTTCGTCGGCACCTAAAAAACTGGCCGCAATAACAGGGTGGCCGTATTAAGCGGGTGCCTTAAGGCGGGATTCCACTGTACATTGATACGCTGCCTATTTTACGAAAGGTTGTTACAACTGAAAGCTCATTTACGGGGGAAATGAGTTACGAGTTACACATCAAAACGATACAATTAAGTATTGAAAGAAATTATTAAAATAAAATCAGCGAAATGGCAAAATCGGCTAACAATCGTAAGTTTTGGATAATCCAGCACCAAATCGAAACATCGTTTAGGATTGGTTTAAAAAACAATAGAATCTTTACAATCGGCTAACAATCGTAAGTTTTGGACAATCCAGCACCAAATTGAACCATCGTTTAGGATTGGTTTAAAAAACAATAGAATCTTTACAATCGGCTAACAATCGTAAGTTTTGCACAATCCAGCACCAAATCGAAACATCGTTTAGGATTGGTTTAAAAAACAATAGAATCTTTACAATCGGCTAACAATCGTAAGTTTTGCACAATCCAGCACCAAATTGAACCATCGTTTAGGATTGGTTTAAAAAACAATAGAATCTTTACAATCGGCTAACAATGGTAAGTTTTGGATAATCCAGCACCAAATTGAAACATCGTTTAGGATTAGTTTGAAAAACAATAGAATCTTTACAATCGGCTAACAATCGTAAGTTTTGCACAATCCAGCACCAAATTGAACCATCGTTTAGGATTGGTTTAAAAAACAATAGAATCTTTACAATCGGCTAACAATCGTAAGTTTTGCACAATCCAGCACAATAGAATCTTCACAAACAATTGCCCTAAACCTAACCAAACAATAGCTGTACTGTATTAGTGGGCCAACCGAAACGCAGCTTTCGACTTGTGCTGGTTTACTGTCAGATTTAGTCTCTTAAAGTTACTGTCTGGTAAGGATGATAGGTACGGACGAAGGGCTAAAGCTCGAAACATCAGTAAAGTTAAGTCAACATTTTTTACGGTGTTACAAATTTCATTATATTACCTATCATTTATATCAAACACCGACGCAGCCTATACTAGTTCACTCGCTAGTTTCCATTTACATGTCTGGTAAGGTATGCTCTTTGTTTATTGATGTGTTATATTTACATTTCAGTTGATTATGACGATGGTACCGAGCCTGAACCAGAGCACTGGACTCACATTGAGAAACTCGAACAACAATCAAGTCAAAAGCTTCATAAACAGTAAGGCCTTTGAGTCGTAACATGTTTCTCTTGCTATCTTCCATCTTCCATTTTCAACTTCCATCTTCCATCTTCCATCTCCCATCTCCCATCTCCCATCTCCCATCTCCCATCTCCCATCTCCCATCTCCCATCTCCCATCTCCCATCTCCCATCTCCCATCTCCCATCTCCCATCTCCCATCTCCCATCTCCCATCTCCCATCTCCCATCTCCCATCTCCCATCTCCCATCTCCCATCTCCCATCTCCCATCTCCCATCTCCCATCTCCCATCTCCCATCTCCCATCTCCCATCTCCCATCTCCCATCTCCCATCTCCCATCTCCCATCTCCCATCTCCCATCTCCCATCTCCCATCTCCCATCTCCCATCTCCCATCTCCCATCTCCCATCTCCCATCTCCCATCTCCCATCTCCCATCTCCCATCTCCCATCTCCCATCTCCCATCTCCCATCTCCCATCTCCCATCTCCCATCTCCCATCTCCCATCTCCCATCTCCCATCTCCCATCTCCCATCTCCCATCTCCCATCTCCCATCTCCCATCTCCCATCTCCCATCTCCCATCTCCCATCTCCCATCTCCCATCTCCCATCTCCCATCTCCCATCTCCCATCTCCCATCTCCCATCTCCCATCTCCCATCTCCCATCTCCCATCTCCCATCTCCCATCTCCCATCTCCCATCTCCCATCTCCCATCTCCCATCTCCCATCTCCCATCTCCCATCTCCCATCTCCCATCTCCCATCTCCCATCTCCCATCTCCCATCTCCCATCTCCCATCTCCCATCTCCCATCTCCCATCTCCCATCTCCCATCTCCCATCTCCCATCTCCCATCTCCCATCTCCCATCTCCCATCTCCCATCTCCCATCTCCCATCTCCCATCTCCCATCTCCCATCTCCCATCTCCCATCTCCCATCTCCCATCTCCCATCTTCCATCTTCCATCTTCCATCTTCCATCTCCCATCTCCCATCTCCCATCTGCCATCTGCCATCTGCCATCTGCCATCTGCCATCTTCCATTTCCATCATAGAGAGGCGTGATGGTCTAGTGGTTCGTGGATCGGATTCTGGGCCTAATGGTCTGGGTTCGATTCCTGGACCGGGCGATTACGTTGTGTCCTTGGGCAAGACACTTCACTCTCTCAGTGCCTCGTCTTCTCGGCCGATAAGGACGTAAAGCCGGAGGTCTCGTCTGCCTACACTCTAATCCTATATAAGGCGGACGTTAAAGATAATGTTGTGCTATATTCGCAAAGAGTAGGGGATTGTCTCCCGGTACAACAGTCAGGCCTCGGAGGCATTCACTTACAATACTCATGATTGTAAACTGCTGGTTTATAGCAGTCCGATAAGTCCTCCACATATTCATAACTGTAGAGTTGTAAAGCGCTGTGAGCTTTGGGAATAGCACTATATAAATGAGGCATATTATTTTTCTTCTTCATTAAATCTGTCCAGCTTTTATCTTTTTTCATCTTCCCATTTATTTACATCACATATTTTTTCATTGAATTATTATAATTCCTATTTATAATAATAAATTCTCATATTTCTATTATCTTTTCCCATCCAAGTCACATCTCTGTCCATTTAATTCTCATATTTTATCATTTTTCTTTTATGGTTTTCTATTTTCACATGAAATCTTTTTTTTCCATTTCCATTTCCATATCTTTGTATTAAAATTTCATTGTTTATTTTATCTCATGGACATTTCATTTTTTCATGCAACTTTCTCCTTTCTCCCATGAAGCTATCATCTTTTCTCACTCATCTTTCATATATATTTCCTTCTTCCCGTTCAACGTTCTTTCTTCCAATACATTTATTTTCTTCCTCATTCATCTTTCATACTTTTCCTTCTTCCCGTTCAACGTTCTTTCTTCCAATACATTTATTATTTTCCTCATTCATCTTTCATACTTTTCCTTCTTCCTATTCAACGTTCTTTCTTCCCATTCAGTTCTTATCTTTTTCATTCTTTTCTTTTTATCGTTCTCATCCAACGTTTTCTCTCATTCAACGTTCATTTCCCATTCAATTCTCATCTTTTCTCATTCATCTTTCATATCTTTTCCTTCTTCCCATTCAACGTTCTCTTTTCCCATTCAATTCTCATCTTTTCTCTTCATCTTTCATATCTTTTCCTTCTTTCCATTCAACGTTCGCATTTCCCATTCAATTCTCATCTTTTCTCTTCATCTTTCATATCTTTTCCTTCTTCCCATTCATCGTTCATTTTCCCATTCAATTCTCATCTTTTCTCTTCATCTTTTCTCTTCATCTTTTCCATCTTCCTGGCCTTGCTCTGCTCAGGGATTCTTCGTCTGGCTCTAAAGACGTGAGAGTGAAAGTCGCCAACAAACCTATATCTCGACATAAAAGGTTGGAATGGTTTAAACACTCGCACATTTTAAACCCTTAAAACGTAACCAATTTAAAGTATAACGATAATATAACACACATTAGACAATGAACTACTCATGTTAAAACTTTTAAAGTCAATGGTATTTGGCAAGTAAAAGTTGGTTTTTAAACAGTTAAGCCTGATTCACACTGCGTTATAATTGTAATCATAATCATAAGCAAAACAAAAGAAATTAGAAAAGGAAATACTTTGGTCTTTGTTTTCTAATATCCCAGGGGATAATAAATCTTTTGTTTTCTTGCTTATGATTATGATTATGACGCTCGTGTGAACCAGGCTTTGGCGTAACAAAGGTGCACACCGCGTCCGATTCGTCGGTTTATTCGAAATAAAGGTTGTCTTTATATAAAAGTAAAAGTTGATTTAAAACGGTTTGTACACCATAAACAATCAGTAAAAACTTGGACTTACGTCCGAAAAGTCAGTAAGTGTTTACACAGTTTCTGTTGGACGTATATAGTTGGCCTTTGTTATGCAGACTGTTTCCTTAAAAAAACCTGACACTGTCCACTTGAATGTATTGGTTTAAAAGTAGTGAACACAAACCTTAAAATAATTTGTAAACAAGTAAATGGCTAAATTGTGTTAGTAAAAAAATAAAAACATAACCCAAAACGCTCAATTGAAACGTCAAAATGTGCAAAGAACCATGATGAATAAAACAGTTAAAAAAAAGGTGCGCTAGAGTACAAACACTAAAAATGTGCAACATAAATACCACTAAATACTGCTAAATTATGCAAATTCTTTTGTTCTCTATTGTTTAATCAACACTATTTAGTGGTAAATAGTACAAAGTATTGCACACTTTTAGTGTTTGTACTCTATATAACGTTAAAAGTCTAAATAATTAAATGTTATTGGAAATAACACTAAATGTAAAACGAAAGCTTAGTATTTTTAGCTGTGGCGCTGCCTATCTTTCCCTTCTCCTAGATTTTATCTAGTTTATATCTAGTCTTTTTTTCATCTCATTTTTTCACACTTATCAATGTTTGTTTTTCAGCACGGTGACCGCTGTCCAGTTGTCTAATGATTGCAAACAAGTGTTCTCTGTTTCACAAGGTAATCATCATCATTACTGTCATTATCATCATTATTATTATTAATTATCATCACCATCGTCGTCATCATCATCATTATTATCATTAATTATCATCACCATTTTCGTCATTATTATTATCAATATTATATCATGATCACCAATATCAAGTATTATTTTCATTAACATCAGCATCCTAATCATGATCATTATTATGATTTAATTTGCTTTATTTAAGTATTACTTATTTTTTCATGTTTATATTTCCTATATCTAATTCAATGAGCATTCAATGAGCCTCTGGCTCGGAAGAAAGGGCGACCTTATCCGACTTTATTACATTGATTGATTGATTGATTGATTCATTCATTCATTGATTCATTGATTGATTCTTCACTCTCTTTAGATACACAGTTAAAAATATTTTCTCTGGAGGAGCAGCAGCAAGTACGAAGTATAAACTTGTCATCAATGGTGAGTAGATCAATGTAGGCCAGGTGAATACCAAGTAATATTAACCGAGACAAAGTCGAGGTTTTTATCCTCCGATATTCATCGACCGTGAGGAGAATAATTGTACGTGTTCGCCAGTAATGTATTTTAAGTCAGTTCAAACATATAATCCTGTCTTGCCATCGGGGATTTTTTTTTTGAAATTGGCTTCAGAAAAAAACCCGTTTGTTTTTAAAAGTTTTTTTTTTTTTTTTTGTAAAAAACATTGTAACCTCCCCCGATGGTTTATCAAATAAAGATGATGATGATGAGTATACACACCCGTGATCATCGAAAAAAAGTATTTGTCACTTCTTTCTGTCGGCTCTCTGGAAGACTATCTTCGGCTTAAGGGACTTCCGATGCAAAATACAGTTATTTACTTTTTTACTTTTAGGTAATATAATTATTATTATTTTTTAATTTAAAACACCGTAAAAAATTTACTGACGTTTCGAGCTTGAGCCCTTTCTCTTTTACTCCGACGAAGGGCTAAAGCTCAAAACGTCAGTAAAGTTAAGTCAACATTTTTACGGTGTCACAAATTCCATTATTTTACCTATCGTTTATATCAAACACCGACACATCCTATACTAGTTTACTCTCTAGTTTCTATTTATTTTTTTAATTTTACTTAACTATATATTTCATTTTTCTAAAGGCGTGCAAAACGTGGTAGGAGATCCAGAAATAGTTCAAAATCCGTTCAAAACCCATCAAACAACCTCCGACATTCGGCACGATTTTCTATAACCTCTTCTCATTTACTTCCCCCGGTAGGCTCTCTCTTCGTGTGCGATAATGCCTGATGCCAAGACTATAGTAGTTGGATCCTGGGATAATAACATGTAAGATACACCCTTTCCGAGAAAGTTTGTCATCCGTCGAAACTGGAAAGCAAACAAGCTAGTGGCGCAAAGGATCATGGATCAGTTCAGAAAACAAAATGTACATTGGGCACGCATTTCTTGTTGTCCAATATTCCTGTATCCTAATCAGTAAAATTTACATGGGTTACCCATAGTCCCATGCGCTACTAGCTTGTAGGCTTTTCACTTCACGGGTGACAAAGTTTCTCGGAAAGGTTGTATAGAGTATATAATGTATGTAAGATATCAAACTCTTTATCAAACATACTTCTAATCCGGATCCATGAATGCTCTTACCAGTAAATTTTTTTGTATAGTATAGAATAGAATCTTTATTTTTTCTATATTCGTTTGTATCGGAGAGTGCTTCTGTTATATATTATTTGTTGTCTTGTAGTTATATCTACTCTCTTACCAGTAAGTGTTTTGTTGTCTTGTAGTTATATCTACTCTCTTACCAGTAAGTGTTTTGTTGTCTTGTAGTTATATCTACTCTCTTACCAGTAAGTGTTTTGTTGTCTTGTAGTTATATCTACTCTCTTACCAGTAAGTGTTTTGTTGTCTTGTAGTTATATCTACTCTCTTACCAGTAAGTGTTTTGTTGTCTTGTAGTTATATCTACTCTCTTACCAGTTAGTGTTTTGTTGTCTTGTAGTTATATCTACTCTCTTACCAGTAAGTGTTTTGTTGTCTTGTAGTTATATCTACTCTCTTACCAGTAAGTGTTTTGTTGTCTTGTAGTTATATCTACTCTCTTACCAGTTAGTGTTTTGTTGTCTTGTAGTTATATCTACTCTCTTACCAGTAAGTGTTTTGTTGTCTTGTAGTTATATCTACTCTCTTACCAGTTAGTGTTTTGTTGTCTTGTAGTTATATTTACTCTCTTACCAGTAAGTGTTTTGTTGTCTTGTAGTTATATCTACTCTTTTACCAGTTAGTGTTTTGTTGTCTTGTAGTTATATCTACTCTCTTACCAGTAAGTGTTTTGTTGTCTTGTAGTTATATCTACTCTCTTACCAGTTAGTGTTTTGTTGTCTTGTAGTTATATCTACTCTCTTACCAGTAAGTGTTTTGTTGTCTTGTAGTTATATCTACTCTTTTACCAGTTAGTGTTTTGTTGTCTTGTAGTTATATCTACTCTCTTACCAGTAAGTGTTTTGTTGTCTTGTAGTTATATCTACTCTCTTACCAGTTAGTGTTTTGTTGTCTTGTAGTTATATCTACTCGGTGGAATATGGGCGTGTATTGGACACACAAAGAGGGCACGATGATGCTAGTAAGTATCAGCTGTTAGAATAACTCTCTAGAAGGAGAATTAGTGGAATAGGGAAGGAACAAGAAATGACATAGGGAGGGAGGGAAAGGAGGGGGGGGAAAGAAGGGAGGAGAGAAAAAGAGAGAAAAGGAAGAACGAGAGATAGGAGAGAAGGAAAGAAGGAATTAAGGAAAGGAAGAAGGAAGGAAGTGAGGAATGAAGAGGTAGGAAAAAAAGAGAGGAAGGGAAGAAGGGAGGGAGGAATGAATGAAGAGGTAGGAAAAAAGAGAGGATGGGAAGAAGGGAGGAAGTGAGGAATAAAGAGGTAGGAAAAAAGAGAGGATGGGAAGAAGGGAGGAAGTGAGGAATGAAGAGGTAGGAAAAAAGAGAGGATGGGAAGAAGGGAGGGAGGAATGAATGAAGAGGTAGGAAAAAAGAGAGGATGGGAAGAAGGGAGGAAGTGAGGAATAAAGAGGTAGGAAAAAAGAGAGGAAGGGAAGAAGGGAGGAAGTGAGGAATGAAGAGGTAGGAAAAAAGAGAGGAAGGGAAGAAGGGAGGAAGTGAGGAATAAAGAGGTAGGAAAAAAGAGAGGAAGGGAAGAAGGGAGGGAGGGAGGAATGAAGAGGTAGGAAAAAAGAGAGGAAGGGAAGAAGGGAGGGAGGGAGGAACGAATGAAGAGGGAAGGATGGAAAGAGGGAAAGAACGAATGAAGGAGGGATGAAAGGAAAAGAGGAAGAACGACTGTGAGGAAGGAAGGAAAGAGTTCAAATATATATATTTTTTATTCTAGTTTCATGTCTGTGTTGGAATAACGGTATACTCGTTACAGCTTCCTGGGATTCGACGGTCAAAGTAAGAACGTCTTGCTGAATAATGTTTGCATTAGGGTTTTCCGATTTAGCGGCTTTGGTACTAATAGTTTCTAGGAGTTACATGTGTTCAGAATATTACATTTTCTGAATAAGAATAAAAAATACGAACAATATTGCAGAAATATTTACAAATTAACACTGGTACTATCATCTGGCACTATTAGTGTCAAATCTACCTTTGTGCCGGTAAATCGGAAAACCTTATTCTGTTTCAATTCCTCATTGATGTTATTGTTTTGTAGGTTTGGAAGTTTCTGCCTGAACCGATGGGTAAAAAACCCGCTTCGCCTATAGTACTGGTGAGTATACAGTCATTTGAAAAAACGTTGTCGCCGACCTGCTTCGCGTGTACGCGACTAGACCTAAAGGAGTATGGGTAGAAATCACTGAAGCAGTTAGCTGCATATATTATCAACATCTTGAGCTCTCAATGCCTTGTTTCTATTAGATTTACGCTGGCAGTTGATTTGGATGACACAAATCCTCTGCATGAAAACTGAAGAAGTAGCTATTTACTTGTCGATATCTCCACGCTCTATACAACGATTTATTTCTTTGCACACATTCATTCATGTACTCGCCATATTTCAGCATATTCTATAGCGCGTGCTAAAAATTTATTGCTTCAGTAATTTTTACCCATACTTCCGCTTGGGCTAGTCGCGTAGTCGCGGAGCCGGTCAGCGACAATGTTTTTACAAATGACTGTAACTATTATTTATTGTCATTATCATCGTTACAAGTAAATAAGATATGTCATACAATAGACATTACAATTTCCTTGCCTTGTTTGTATAATATCATTATCTTTTGCTCATGTATCTGTTATCAACATTACGGTCCAAACCCTCGGCATTCGTGAGACAAACGAATAACATTATACTTATGCCATACCGCAAAAATGAACATGTGAGCCGAGTTGTTGGCAAAATAGAGGTAGTAGAGGTAGTAGAGGTAGTGAGTGTGTGTCTGAGTCTCCCCTAGAAAGATTGAGACGTTTTAAAAAAGTGATTTATTTATGATTTTTATATCCACGATGAACATTTTGTAAATACCGAAAGAGCTACCCTGTTTAAATAAAGGAATCCATGCCTGCCTGCCTGCCTGCCTGCCTGCCTGCCTGCCTGCCTGCCTGCCTGCCTGCCTGCCTGCCTGCCTGCCTGCCTGCCTGCCTGCCTGCCTGCCTGCCTGCCTGCCTGCCTGCCTGCCTGCCTGCCTGCCTGCCTGCCTGCCTGCCTGCCTGCCTGCCTGCCTGCCTGCCTGCCTGCCTGCCTGCCTGCCTGCCTGCCTGCCTGCCTGCCTGCCTGCCTGCCTGCCTGCCTGCCTGCCTGCCTGCCTGCCTGCCTGCCTGCCTGCCTGCCTGCCTGCCTGCCTGCCTGCCTGCCTGCCTGCCTGCCTGCCTGCCTGCCTGCCTGCCTGCCTGCCTGCCTGCCTGCCTGCCTGCCTGCCTGCCTGCCTGCCTGCCTGCCTGCCTGCCTGCCTGCCTGCCTGCCTGCCTGCCTGCCTGCCTGCCTGCCTGCCTGCCTGCCTGCCTGCCTGCCTGCCTGCCTGCCTGCCTGCCTGCCTGCCTGCCTGCCTGCCTGCCTGCCTGCCTGCCTGCCTGCCTGCCTGCCTGCCTGCCTGCCTGCCTGCCTGCCTGCCTGCCTGCCTGCCTGCCTGCCTGCCTGCCTGCCTGCCTGCCTGCCTGCCTGCCTGCCTGCCTGCCTGCCTGCCTGCCTGCCTGCCTGCCTGCCTGCCTGCCTGCCTGCCTGCCTGCCTGCCTGCCTGCCTGCCTGCCTGCCTGCCTGCCTGCCTGCCTGCCTGCCTGCCTGCCTGCCTGCCTGCCTGCCTGCCTGCCTGCCTGCCTGCCTGCCTGCCTGCCTGCCTGCCTGCCTGTCTGCACGTTTTATTTATATTATTCCTTTCACTGAGTTATTTATGTACAATTGTTGTCTTTCAGGCTGAATTAGACCACGATACTGAGGTAATCAGATAGTCCATGTAAAATAAAATTAATACACAAGCTAAGACACACAAGTTTTATAGTCTATATTCTTTTATAAAATATTCAAGATAATACTCGCGCTCTGATTGGCTGGATGCCGTGTTTATATCACAGGACAGAGATATTCCCATCGATCCTTTTATATTTTATGAATACAATATAAAACGCCCGCTTCTGTCTACATACATTTCGAATTCTCTATTACTCTACAACTCCTCTGAGGTTCTCGGTAAACCTCAATAAGATTTGAATAATTTATTCACCGCGTGAACGAATTTCTTTGTTTGTTTGTTTATAGGTTAACTCGGTCGACTTGGATCCGACAAACACATTGGTAGTTACAGGAACAATGGATGGTATGTTATGATGATGATGATGATAGATGTTGTGTGAAGATGATAGTGATAATGATGATAATGGTGATGATGATGATGATGATAAATGTTGTTCATAGTGATGATTGCAATGATGATGATATTGAAGATGGTGATTATAGTGATGATGATAATGGTGATGATGATAGATGGCGTTCATAGTGATGATTGCAATGATGATGATATTGAAGATGGTGATTATAGTGATGATGATAATGGTGATGATGATAGATGTCGTTCATAGTGATGATGATGATGGTAATAATGATGATAATGGTGATGATGATGATGATGATGCTGGAAAAAGTAATGATACCAATGATATACTTTGTTTATTTCCAGGCACAGTATTGCTCTGGAATATCGACCAGCAAACGGTGATCAGCCAACATCCCAGTAAGTCACAATTGAATGTGTTTTATTAAATATTTATCGTACAGGATACACATAATCGTTGTCATAATCATCATCATCTCTATCGCCATCATCAAATCATCAGCATTAACATCACATTTATTATTATCGTAATCATCATCATCACCATCATCACAACATCATCATTGACATCTTCATCATCACCAGTGCCATCATTATCATATCATCATCACCATTGTCATTATCATCACCGTCATCACTCATCATCATCATCACTATCATCATCATCATCATCACCATCATCACAACATCATCATTGTCATCTTCATCATCACCAGTGCCATCATTATCATATCATCATCACCATTGTCATTATCATCACCGTCATCACTCATCATCATCATCACTATCATCATCATCATCATCACCATCATCACAACATCATCATTGTCATCTTCATCATCACCAGTGCCATCATTATCATATCATCATCACCATTGTCATTATCATCACCGTCATCACTCATCATCATCATCACTATCATCATCATCATCATCACCATCATCATTGTCATCTTCATCATCACCATTGTCATTATCATCATCATCATCATCATCATCATCATCATCATCATCATCTTCATCATCATCACTATCAACTTTATCATCATGACCATCACCAGTTTCATCACAATCATCACCATTATTATTATAATTATCATCATCACCATCAGGTAACCTGTCATGACTTCTCAATCCTCTTCGTCGATTTTCCATAACCACTGTGTGTATGTTAACATTTGCAGTTCACAAAGCGAACGTCCATTCTGTGCAGTTCAGTCCAGGTAAAACTTTGATTTAACAATACAAAACAATATGGTTATCCCAACTAGCAGGGACAACTCGCTTTCATATAAACAACCTCTAAGAGTGAACTCCATATTGTACAAACTTGTATCGTGTATTATGCAGTCCAGGCCTGAGTGAATTCTTAGTTAGACAATAACTACATAGTTGATAACTAAATACCCCTTCTAACGTCGCAACGCCGTTGCGAGACAAGTTGCGGAAAACTTTGTACAGTTTAATGATAACAATAATCGATATTGATATACTCTGTTGTAGATGGTCAGCGGATACTGTCATGCGGTGCAGATCATTATATGCGAGTCATTGATGTACATACGGGGACAGAGGTCTTTTGCAAGGATACTGGACAAGAAATAAGGTCATTATTATAACAATAACGATAGTTGTGATGGTGATATGGTGTGATGATGGTTGTGTCTTTTGCAAGGATACTGGACAAGAAATAAGGTTATTAATGTAACAGTGAAGATAATAATGATTAGTAATCATAATAATAGTGATGGTGATATGACGATGATGGTGGTGATGATGATATGATGATGATGGTTTAGGCGACGGTGTTGTTAGTAGTGAGGATGATGATGGTGATAATAATGGTAATAATAATGGAAATAAAAATGATGGTTATAATGACAGATGTGATGATAATGGTGCATTTTTCAAATTTGACTGTCGGGTGGTGGTGGTGGGGGAGGGGGGGGGGGGGGGGTGTTGGGTGATGATGTCGATAGCTGCAATATTGATGTTGATCAATATGTTGATGACCCTGGTGATTTTGATTGATTGTTATGATTTAGTCACGATGTGATGATTACAATAACGTACTATTCACCCTCCTATACCTCTAGGTGTGCGGTATGGGATGGTCAAATGGTATTGGCTGGCACCGAGTCAGGTGATCTCCAAATATGGGATTTATATCACGTACAACAAATAGCGAGAATAGGCGCTCATAAAGGTACGTAAGTCCCAATCCCTCTCTATTACCTCAAGCACAGGAAGACCGCAAATATAGTCATCACATTTCAAATGTTGTGCTCTTTCAGGTCCTATCCGATGTATTGATGTCTCAGGTGATGGCTGTTCAGTGGTGACTGGCGGTGAAGATGGTCAAGTTATACACTGGAAGATTAAAGTGTAGGCCAACCATTTCCAGAACTTTCCTAGTAAATATCCAAACCATTTCCAAGAAGGCAACATGATGTCTCTACTTTTTCTGGTCGCTATTTGTTTGGAAAAGCCTAACTATTTTCAGCAAGACTTTCAATGATGTATCATAGCCTGCTTTCGTGAATAGGTTTTCTGAAAATGGTAATACATCTTCAATAAGACATTATGGTATTACCATGTTTTTACCTCCAAGCGCAATTTTGCAGGAAAGTTCCAGCAATTTTCCAGTAAATATCTCCAGTAAGACAATATGGTGTTACCATGTTTTAAATTTCCCAGTAAATATCACCATTTCCAGGAAGACAACAGTTGTTACCACTCACGTTACCTCCATTTGGTGTTAATATCCTACCTCTAAGGGCAAATGTCCAGGAAATATCCAACAGGAAAGTTTCCAGAAATTTTAAAACTATTTCCATTTCAGGAAATGCCCAATGATTTCCAGTTTCTTTTTCGTATGGTGCCATATATAGTTCATCATGAGCTTTTTATTCCATAACAACTTGGTATAAATGATATAAAGTGTTTCTTATGAAGTCTACCACTGGTGGAATGAACTGCGGGCATTTTTAATCTGTGTGTAAACCATGCAGACTCTTCCGAACTAATACACAAAACCGCTGTTACAATGAATTGCGGGCCTCGATATTTATCGGATATGGTAGAACGTATGAACACATATTACATCCTTAGGGACTGGTCATAAAGTATAGGGGGGGGGGGGGGGATGGTGGGGTGGGCTATAATATTTGAGCATGAAAAAGGGGGTGGGCCATGAAAATTAAGCAATACACTGGGGGTATTTGGGGGTAATTGTGGTGCATACTTTATGATCAGTCCCTTAAGTTTTGAATACAGATAACCGCTGCTACAATGAATTGCGGGCCTCGGTATTTATCGGATATGGTAGAACGTATGAACACATATTACACCCTTAAATTTTGAATACAGATAACCGCTGTTACAATGAATTGCGGGCCTCGATATTTATCGGATATGGTAGAACGTATGAACCATATTACACCCTTAAATTTTGAATACAGATAACCGCTGTTACAATGAATTGCGGGCCTCGGTATTTATCGGATATGGTAGAACGTATGAACACATATTACACCCTTAAATTTTGAATACAGATAACCGCTGTTACAATGAATTGCGGGCCTCGATATTAATCGGACATGCAGGTAGAACGTGGTTTTAAGGCTACGTTTACACGGTACCGGACAAATTTTTGACCGGTCAAAAAAACATCCGCTTAGGGGTTCCGTTCACACGGGATCGCGCTAAACGTGCAATAATTTGGACGCCTAACCGGTCAAAACGAAAATATTGTAATGATCTGTTCCGTGTGAACAGCATGTCCAGGTCGATCTTTTGACCGGTCAAAAATTCGTCCGGTCCCGTGTAAACCTAGCCTAAATGGACTCTTAAATTTTGAATACAGATAACCGCTGACACATTGAATTGCGGGCTCTATTCTACACGAACAAGGGAACTTTTGGACATTTTGTATATTTAACTGGTGATGAAAGCTTAGTTTTTACGGAACACATTGACGAATCTACGCGTTTATCTTTATTTTGAACAAATTCATAATAAAAAGGTATTATTATAATAGTGGAGTTAACCGCAGGTACAGAGTATCATAGTCGCTTATTAAATTTGTAGGGAAATGGCAACATGTACTGCATGTCTGGCGTTTTTTAATATATGTGTTTGTGGATACAACCGCTGGTACAGAGTATCGCAGTCGCTTGTAGGGAAATTATAACATGAGCACATGTCTTTTTTTTAGTATATGTTTATGGATACAACTGCAGATGCAGTGTAGTGTGGGCGTTTTATCCGCGGGCAAGGGAAATGGACATTTATTACTCGGGCTGCCGTTTACGTCGTCGTCTTGGTCCTCAAATTGGAGGGTCAGGTCCCAGGCGTTCCTAGCAATATGACATCATGTCTCATTTGAAGCCCGAGTGATCGCCAGATGGCGTCTAGTTGGTCTTATTTTAGAGGTTAAGGACTAAATGGGCCAATCAGAATGTATAGTTTAGATAATGAAAAATAAAGTAAAATGTACCTAATTAACTACTGCTTAGATTCACACTTTAAAACAACCAATCACAAAGCAATTGGTTATTCTTCTGGTTTAACGCTGATTATATAACAATTTGTTCACGGGCTCACGACTGAGGTCGGTCATTCTGAAATATTTCCTGTGTCATTGATAATAAATTTTGTTCGCTTGGAAACAGTTTGAAAAGGACAACTTAGAACAGGGTGATAAATAATTAGATGTTTGAAGCTGTGAGGCTAAGGCAATGATTACTTTCAAGATGGCGCAGGGAACTGTGAAAGGGTCTGTTGTAAACTTTCGTTGTTTTCTTGCTATCTTTGTTTTTTAAAGCGGCTGCACGCAGGCTATGTCACATATAAACGTAGCCTCCTCCGCAGGCATCTCTTAGGCAGAAAAAAAACGAAAAAGAAAAAACACGTCGCGGGCTTCCTGTTGCATATGGCAAAAATGACCGGTGCTCGTCACCAGGCTTCGTCGTCCTCGAATTTTCAACTCAGGAACCCCAAAATCACGAAAATCACTCTCGGACTCAGGAGTTGCCTGCGGAGGAGGCTAATATAAACGGTTTATCACTGCGGGTCAGTCGGCTTTTCGTTTTGATTGATTTGCGTGGTTACTCGTTGACAATTTTGAACATATGCTATAAGTGTTGTGTATGCAAACCATAGTAGTTAAAACTATCCTTTACTAAAAAAAAAAATTTTAGTGATTCTTGTAGAGATTTAATCTCATTCCCAGACTCTTCTCTTCTACCTAATTATGAGCCGCGCGAACACCTGGAACCGAAACCGCATACGTACATAGGTTCTTCTTCTTTACAGAGAATAGAGTGACTTTCATCATCATCATGGCCACCACCACAAACAACACCATTATCATCAACAGCAACACCATTATCATCAACATCAACACCATTATCATCAACAGCAACACCATTATCATTAACAGCAACACCATTATCATCAACAGCAACACCATTATCATCAACAGCTACACCATTATCATCAACAGCTACACCATTATCATCAACAGCAACACCATTATCATCAACAGCAACACCATTATCATCAACAGCTACACCATTATCATCAACAGCTACACCATTATCATCAACAGCTACACCATTATCATCAACAGCTACACCATTATCATTAACAGCAACACCATTATCATCAACAGCAACACCATTATCATTAACAGCAACACCATTATCATCAACAGCTACACCATTATCATCAACAGCAACACCATTATCATTAACAGCAACACCATTATCATCAACAGCTACACCATTATCATCAACAGCAACACCATTATCATTAACAGCAACACCATTATCATCAACAGCTACACCATTATCATCAACAGCAACACCATTATCATTAACAGCAACACCATTATCATCAACAGCTACACCATTATCATCAACAGCTACACCATTATCATCAACAGCAACACCATTATCATCAACAGCAACACCATTATCATCAACAGCAACACCATTATCATTAACAGCAACACCATTATCATCAACAGCAACACCATTATCATTAACAGCAACACCATTATCATTAACAGCAACACCATTATCATTAACAGCTACACCATTATCATTAACAGCAACACCATTATCATCAACAGCAACACCATTATCATTAACAGCAACACCATTATCATTAACAGCAACACCATTATCATCAACAGCAACACCATTATCATCAACAGCTACACCATTATCATTAACAGCAACACCATTATCATCAACAGCAACACCATTATCATCAACAGCAACACCATTATCATCAACAGCAACACCATTATCATCAACAGCTACACCATTATCATTAACAGCAACACCATTATCATCAACAGCAACACCATTATCATTAACAGCAACACCATTATCATTAACAGCAACACCATTATCATCAACAGCTACACCATTATCATTAACAGCAACACCATTATCATCAACAGCAACACCATTATCATCAACAGCTACACCATTATCATTAACAGCAACACCATTATCATCAACAGCAACACCATTATCATCAACAGCAACACCATTATCATCAACAGCTACACCATTATCATTAACAGCTACACCATTATCATTAACAGCAACACCATTATCATCAACAGCTACACCATTATCATTAACAGCAACACCATTATCATCAACAGCAACACCATTATCATTAACAGCAACACCATTATCATCAACAGCTACACCATTATCATTAACAGCAACACCATTATCATTAACAGCAACACCATTATCATTAACAGCAACACCATTATCATCAACAGCTACACCATTATCATCAACAGCTACACCATTATCATTAACAGCAACACCATTATCATCAACAGCAACACCATTATCATTAACAGCAACACCATTATCATTAACAGCAACACCATTATCATCAACAGCAACACCATTATCATTAACAGCAACACCATTATCATCAACAGCAACACCATTATCATTAACAGCAACACCATTATCATTAACAGCAACACCATTATCATCAACAGCAACACCATTATCATTAACAGCAACACCATTATCATCAACAGCAACACCATTATCATTAACAGCAACACCATTATCATCAACAGCTACACCATTATCATTAACAGCAACACCATTATCATTAACAGCAACACCATTATCATTAACAGCAACACCATTATCATCAACAGCTACACCATTATCATCAACAGCTACACCATTATCATTAACAGCAACACCATTATCATCAACAGCTACACCATTATCATCAACAGCTACACCATTATCATTAACAGCAACACCATTATCATTAACAGCAACACCATTATCATTAACAGCAACACCATTATCATCAACAGCTACACCATTATCATCAACAGCAACACCATTATCATCAACAGCAACACCATTATCATCAACAGCTACACCATTATCATTAACAGCAACACCATTATCATTAACAGCAACACCATTATCATCAACAGCTACACCATTATCATCAACAGCTACACCATTATCATTAACAGCAACACCATTATCATCAACAGCAACACCATTATCATTAACAGCTACACCATTATCATTAACAGCAACACCATTATCATCAACAGCTACACCATTATCATCAACAGCAACACCATTATCATCAACAGCTACACCATTATCATTAACAGCAACACCATTATCATCAACAGCAACACCATTATCATTAACAGCAACACCATTATCATCAACAGCTACACCATTATCATCAACAGCTACACCATTATCATTAACAGCAACACCATTATCATCAACAGCAACACCATTATCATTAACAGCTACACCATTATCATTAACAGCAACACCATTATCATTAACAGCAACACCATTATCATTAACAGCAACACCATTATCATCAACAGCTACACCATTATCATTAACAGCAACACCATTATCATCAACAGCAACACCATTATCATTAACAGCAACACCATTATCATTAACAGCAACACCATTATCATCAACAGCAACACCATTATCATTAACAGCAACACCATTATCATCAACAGCTACACCATTAGTTATCACCATCATCATACATGAATACATAGGTTTAACCTCTTGTTTTTTGCAGAGAATAAAGTGACTTTTGTCTATCTTATACAATTAAAGTTTCCTATTTATCGCAGCTTTACATAGCTGGCCCCTTTTCAAGGTTGATTCGGTTTCCACTATTGACTTTGGTTCGTTCACATAACATTCGCGTATTTTTACTACAATAACTATTGATGCATTGTTATATACAGAACTTAAATTGATTTATGCCGGAGCATTTTGTGCGGTAAGTGATAAATATTATATATAGACTGAATATATTTGGACAACTACTGATCTAAAAGCATTTTGCATATATTACAGTCATTTTAGATACTTAAACCGATCAAGAGTCGCCATTTTAAGCTATTCCTGAGCAATATGGAAGCAATTAAGACTCTATTGGACTTGTACTTACATGTACTTGTAACTATACTTGTCAACTTGTGAATATCAGCTACTCGTTAAAGTCTGTTTTCAATTGATGGAAATACTCCTGCGATCGGAGATTTCGATCTTAAGGCCCGGGCAAACAGCTTCGGCATTTGCGTCAACTTCTGTTCGATTTTGTTGAATGGCAATGTTGAAGCCGTTTGCCCGGGCCTTTAAACGCTTTCAACATCGATTCAACTCGTTTCAACAATGTTGAAAGGGGTGGCAAACGGCTTCAACATTGCCATTCAACAAAATCGAACGGATGTTGAAGCAAATGTTGAAGCCGTTTGCCCGGGGCTTTACACGATCGCAGGAGTGTTTTCATATAATCCAACTCGAAAAGCATAGAATATAATAGAATTGAAAATTAAATCAAATTAAATTTTACAGTGAAAATACAATAAATTAATTGCCATGTATATAGAGTACAAATACTAAAAGTGTGCAATACTTTGCACTATTTACCACTAAATAGTGTTGATTAAACAATAGAGAACAATAGAATTAGCAGTATTTAGTGGTATTTATGTTGCACACTTTTAATGTTTGTACTCTACAAATAGTAGTATTTCAAATTATACATATAAAAGTTGAGCCTGAGAGCTAAGTTAACTGGTAAGTTTTCTAGCTAACCTCCAGTCTTTATTGTTGATAATTTCTCGTTCGCAAGTACGTGCGATCATATACACCTATTTCAATAATCGTTGTCGCAGGCAAAGCCACAGTCCACACTCTGAAGCATGCAAAGGATGTCGGTATTTCTTCTCTTGTTATCGATTTATTCATAGCACATTTTGGTTGTACGTGTTTGTATTATATGACCATAACAAGTTGTTGTTGTAGTAGATATAAATACAAATATTTCTTTAAAAAACGTGCAATAAATCACAAATTAAGTTCATATTACCGACATCCTTTGCAGGCTTCAGAGTGTGGGCCGTAGCTTCAGCTGCGACAACGATTTTTGAAATAGGTGTATATATGGAAATCATTCTTAATGTGCATTATCATTAGCTAATGCGAAGGCTTAGTCGAAGTTTTTGAGCCTCTTGCTTGCAATTCCTCATTGTTACCATGGGAAGGATGGACCCTTTGACGAACTCTAGAGCACCTAAACAACAACTGAAAGAGTGCTTCTCTGAACTCTTTCATTCTGAAAACGTACACTATAGGATTGACTAGAGAGTTTGTTAACTGGACGAGCTCCGTGAACAGTTCAACATTGTGCTGGGTTGGACCAGGGTCTAAATATGCCGTTAGCTCAAGCTCATGTTTGATTATAATAGGCAGCCAGGTCAGCAGGGAGAGCATAGTCGCAATAAACAGTGTAATTGCCAAGTTTTTCTCACGTTTCTGTCTGAGTTGTGTTGCATGCTCTTGCTGGTGTTGTTGATGATGGTTATTTTTCAGTCGTATTTTGATGAAAATGGCAATGTATGATAGTATTATCACACCAAGAAAAATAATGCATAGAATGTCAAGTTTACTAAACCATATATCATGTCCATAATAATTATCCCAATCAGCATAAAAGCTTGGCAGGGCTGCCAACAGAAATGCGGTACACCATGCGACTACGAAGATCCTGATGTAAGTCTTGGATGTTGTAGCGCGATGAGTGAATGGACGAAACGTTGCAACAACTCTGTCTATGGAAACAATCAATAAAGAGACTAGCGATAATACCAGTGTACATGTATTCACAAGACCAGCAGCCAGGTTCATACCATGATGATTCAGCTTGATAGGAAAAAGGTCCATCCCAAGAAAGTCAAGATAGACAAGATACCAAAATATCGAGCACAAACCATGAACCATGTCCGCAATGGCCAAGTTAAGCAAGCAATAGACGCTGTGGCGACGTAGATGTCTGTTCATCCAAAACGTTGAGATGGTTACAAGATTAGACGCAAAGATGAGAAACGACACAAGAACAAACGCTGTTAGCCACGCAGTTAACGAATCCCTTTCCAATCCTTTTACAAGCCCTTCGCTTGTGTTGAAAAGGCTGGAATTCCTTGAAAACTCTCGTATCGTCATGATTAATAACGGATGTCCAATAATCACTGGTAAAGTCTTCGTACAATTTTGGTGATAACGTATTGATTAAAGTTAAAATAACAGAAAATTAATCACTCGTTCGTGTGAATTCGAATATTGTGCAAAATAGATGCCCAGGTGTGCTCTTAGTCGGCGTCACTTCCGAATAATCTAATTACGAGTCAAATTTTCGAAATGAACGTTTAAGAACGAACTAGTGTGAAAGTCACGTTCATGATGTTCAGCGAACGACTTAAATACTTGTTCGAATGTAGGTGTTTGAGGGTGTTATTTTAGTACTTTCTTTCATCACTAGCAGGCCGATATGGTTGTAATTAAACTTTGCACTGCACCTGCTTGACAGTTTTATTATCATTACATGTATACATAATCAAGAGGGCATATAAATTTATATTTAAAAAAAACAACAAAGCGAAGTGTTAAATTTAATTTCATAGGTTTTAAAATATCGTATTATTTATTTCTACATAAAACAATTGAAAAAGAAAAAAATCTAGTACTAGTAGGTTTACAAACCATGACATTTCTAAATCTCAATTTAATAGGTGCTTTACTTTTCCTACATAAAAAAAACATAACTAAATAAAAAGAAAGTGTTACTATAAATCTAAAGATTTGGAAACCATGAAATTTATCTTTGGTCCTCACAATTCCGTAATTCCTCCATCAAAAAAGCAAAAAGTGTTATAATCAATCTAATAAGGTTTAAAATTATGAAACTTCCCTAGGGGCACTCCAAATCTTCCTCAATAAAAAAAAAACATAATTGTTTTACATTAAGGTGTCTCCAAGCAGTTTCTCTTGGCCCACATTTCCCTTTTTTAAGCCCAACGATTCTGAATTTTACAAGTGATATCTGTCTTGGATAAAAATTTGAATTTGAAAAAATGTCATTATGCTCATCCGAGTTTCCATAGCAACGATAAACAAACTTTGTGTAAAATGTTTTTTTCTTAAATATCTTTTTGATTATTTGAAAGAGAACATCTTTCAAAAATTTCATCCAATGTTTACATCACATGTAAAATTCAGATATTTTGGGCTAAGGTAACTTTATGTAACAGCAAATTCAAAAACCGAGCTGTTGGTCAATAAAAACTACTACACCTTAAATCTAATAGGTATTTGAGATCATGAAGTTTCTTCTTGGGGTCCTTTAAATGTCCTCCATCAAAAAGGATAAATATAAGTCAGGTTACATTAAATCTAATAGGCTGGTATTTGAGATCATGATCTTTTCTCTCGAGCTCCTCAAATGTTCATACATCAAAAGCTATTTAAAAATAAAACTTCTATAATTAATGTAATATGTTTTGAGATCATAACGTTTTCTTCGGGGTCCTCTAAATTTCCCTACATCAAAAAGGAGAAACATTAAAGTGGTACAATCGATTTGATAGGTTTTGAGATCATGAACGTTTTTCTCGGGGTCCTAAAATGTTTCTAAATCAAAAACTATTAAAAAATAAAAGTGGTACAATCAATTTAATAGGTTTTGAGATCATGAACGTTTCTCTCGGAGTCCTAAAATGTTCCTACTTCAAAAACTATTAAAAAAAAATCTAATACGGGTTTTGAGATCATGACGTTTTCTTTCGGGGTACTCCAAATTTCCCTACATCAAAAAGGAGAAAAATAAAAGTGTTACAATCGATTTAATAGGTTTTGAGATCATGAACGTTTCTCTCGGAGTCCTAAAATGTTCCTACTTCAAAAACTATTTAAAAAAATCTAATAGGTTTTGAGATCATGACGTTATCGTTATGGGTACTCAAATTTTCCTACATCAAACATAACGTCGCGGTATTTCTACCAATGACCTCAATCGTGAGACAATTGATTAAGTATCCTTTTAATTTCACATTCCACGATGAATAACCTATTTCCTTCTATCAAACATAATGTTATTCTAAATAACGAATAATTGTTAAATGATTAAGTATAGATAAAAAGGATTCATTAATATATATATATATTTATAACAGTTGTTAGTTCTATCAGTGCTGAATGTGGTACTTATAAGTGTTGCTTCTTCTAATAGTTAAAACTGACGCCCGTGCATGCTTTCGGTGGTGGAATTGAAGCAGACAATCAGGTTGTGAGAGTCACTAGAACATGTCCTCAAAACTCTTGTATCTATTAACACGGTAAAATTTGAACTAACAACACTTAGGCCTAATTTAAAAATTGCATCTCACATCTTCCCAATCCAATGCAAATGGATATCAAAAAAATTAATATCAATAATAAGCAACTATTGGACGAGTTTGAGCAAAATATCGTGCTTTGTCAGTGGAGAGCTATCGGTGATTCCGGGGCAGAGGCAAATAACTGATAGCGAGACAGTGACAAATCATGATATTTTGTAAATAACCGAGTTCAATAATTGTTTTATCATATATTTTATGTAATATTTGAAGGGGCAAGATGCACAAATGATAATAATGAATCAAAACGACGAAATCGGAGCGAGCCTTGTTTACAGAGCAGCGTTACTGCGCATGAGTAGACTATTATTTGCAGCAAAACGGCTTTGCAACGAAATGCGAATGGGCAGAATATTATTTGTAGGCAGTTATTTGCAGTTCCTTCGGCCAACCAAAACGACGAAAAATATAATATGAATGCTAAAAGCATTTATTTTAATATACACGAGGAGTTACATACTCGGCTAAGCTGATGTTCTCGTGTGATTTAAATTCCAACATGGTAATACTGTCTAGATATTACATATTATATATTGTATAGGTTCTGCTCAATTGCATTAGATTTGGCACATGTGTAGGCCTTACTGCCACTTCCAATATTGTGCATCACATAAATCTTTTTGTATTCTATATACACCTATTTCAATAATCGTTGTCGCAATCAAAGCTACAGTCCACACTCTGAAGCCTGCAAAGGATGTTGATATTTCTTCTCTTGTTATTGATTTATTCATAGCATATTCATTTGGTTGTAAGTGTTTGTGCTATATGAACATGACAAGTTTTGCAGTGATAGATATAAATACATACATTCAGTTCGTATTACCGACATCCTTTGCAGACTTCAGAGTGTTGACTATAGCTTCGGCTGCGACAACGATTTTTGAAATAGGTGTATAAATCTGACAATGGTTAACATATGAACTCTAGATCTTCTCAAGGCAGGAACGACTTACACTACTGAATTGGTGAAGTGTTTAATTATTTAAAACGTTTGGAGGACCAGAAATAAGGACCCTTTTACACGCTTAGAGTAGTAGTTATATGTAGAGAGCTAGGGCGTCAAGTGGTCATTAAAAATTGTTCCTGGCAGGAAACACATTTTGAAAGATGCCCAAGGCAGAAGTGTCGGAAGGGTTGAAGTGTGAGAAATAAAAAGAAGGGGCGTGAACAGAGGGAAATAATAAGAGCAGCTTAATATAGCATCATCATCATCGATATCACCAATATAAGCACCATTATCGATCATCATCGCCGTATCCGGCGTATATCTGAAGTTATATACCACTTTAGCAGAAAGAAACGCTCTATTATGCGGTGTCAGTAAGTTACCATTTTTACAGTAACACTCTCTTTTTACGGTGTATAAGTTACTATTTCTACAGTAAGTAACACACTCTTTTTACGGTGTAAAAGTTACCATTTTTACAGTAAGCAGCACTCTCTTTTTACGGTGTATAAGTCACCATTTTTACAGTAAGTAACACTCTTTTTACGGTGTATAAGTCACCATTTTAAGAGTAAGTAACACACTCTTTTTACGGTGTATAAGTTACCATTTTTACAGTAAGTAACACTCTCTTTTTACGGTGTATAAGTTACCATTTTTACAGTAAGTAACACTCTCTTTTTACGGTGTATAAGTTACCATTTTTACAGTAAGTAACACACTCTTTTAACGGTGTATAAGTTACCATTTTTACAGCAAGTAACACGCTCTTTTTACGGAGTATAAGTAACCATTTTTACAGCAAGTAACACTCTCTTTTTACGGTGTAAAAGTTACCATTTTTACAGGAAGCAACACTCTCTTTTTACGGTGTATAAGTCACCATTTTAAGAGTAAGTAACACTCTCTTTTTACGGTGTATAAGTTACCACTTTTACAGTAAGTAACACTCTTTTTACGGTGTGTAAGTTACCACTCTATATTTCTTAAATAGATTTAGTTTGGGGTTTGCGTTTTCTAATCAGGTGATTTCGCTCGAGCACTTCCGGCTAGTATAAGCCAATCAGAAGCATTTCTGTCACATCGCCAACAGTTCCAAAATGGAGTCGTTTGAGAGAGTTATAAGCTCTCTGCTGCTCTACTCAGCAATAAAAGACATAAAACAGAATAATAACAAAACGCAAATGCCTAAAAGTAACCGGAATCGTTGCTGTCTCGAGGCGTCATTTTGGAACTGTTCATTTTGACAAACAATCCTTTGCGCTCTTCAAAGCGAGATCACCTGGAAGTGGCTAGTATCTTATGTATCTTATGTACCAACTTAGTGACATCATTTTCACTCGTTTTTCACCGTGATTATTGTCCAGTTTACTTAATATCGTGATTGCCACCGGACATAACCAGAGTTAAAATGCGTAATTACAACCATTGTATATCATTTTCTGTGACATTAACGACTAGACAATTACGATTAACATTACCGATAATCAGCGATATTCGACCAGAAAATCTTAAGGGCCGTTTACACTAGCAATTTTGTCGCGCTACAAGAGCGGCGATTTCAATGGCGATTTTATTGCAGCTTTGTCGCCGCAATTTCGACTGATACGCTCGAATAAAATTTTTGTGCAGGTTATTTTTTTTTCGCCGCCCGGGTTGTGTAAGATTTTTTTCAACCAGAGTGATCTTGCACGTTTTGTTTTTTTAACAGAATTTTGTTCTCTGAAATCCAAAGCGAAAACAACTGTTTGTGTTTTAATGGTTAAACTTTCCAAAAGTCCGTTTTTCCGTTTTATTTATTAGTCTGGTACAACGCGCAGTTACTTCGCGACTTTGTTCAGCTAATTTTCGGGCGATTTGTTCACTTTTTGTCGGGAAAACACACCGAGGTCGACTTGGGGCAAGTCTATGTTTTGGTATATATTGTATACTGATACCGCAATTAAAGTGGGAAGGTCTCGGATTTTTGTGCTTTTGATGCCTCAAAGTCGGCGGATTTTCGTGTTTTTGATATCTCAAAGTCTCGGATTTTCGTGTTTTTGATGTCTCAGAGTCTCGAATTTTTAAATACGGTAAATATATATATATGAGCTGATATATTTCTAGAATCTCACGCTCGGATTTTAAAATTTTACCATTCGCTACCCCTCAAGGTTCTGCAAGTTTTTTTTTTGAGCTTGGCTCTGAGCAAGATTTTATTTTTGTGGCGCATTGGCCGTGCAAGTTTTGGAATTGTTTTCGTCCTTCAAAGCACAGGCTTCCCACACTATCAATTTGTTTATTGACACGCCGATGACCGTTAAATGGCCACCAAAACCCAAGAAAACCACACTCATAAACTCATAATCTTTTATTATCAAAAAAAGAAATATTACTGACTAAAGAAGAGATTTCAAACGGGACCATATTTGAACGTTATCCATATTTGAACTTCGAAAGACCCGATAAATACCACAGGAAGCCCAAAACCACAAATTGATAGTGTGGGAAGCATGTGTTCAAAGACTGTACTTTCCAACATCATCATCATCATTTTTCCTCTTCCACTATTTCAGCTGGTTGGTGCCTAAGATTTGCTCCAATAAAGGCAGGATACTTGACTTGCACTGCATTTCTCACTAATTACTGTCTCCCAAACGCATAGTAAATACTGATAACTTGTAATGACCTAAAAGTTGATTTTACATCCTGAAGATTACTTTAATTAAAATAACACATCTGCTGAAGTGCCAAAAAGACTTTTTTAAATAAACATAATGAAAAATCATAAATGACCATCTTGAAGAAAAAACACCGTCACCGTTAAACACATAATCTCAACAACTCAGTTACAGTTTTATTTGGAAAAGCCAAAACAATTGGTGCAGTTTCACCGACAATTAAGTTAGTTAAACGCGTCGCTCAGTTTAAATCAAAACCGACATAATACCGATATCCTTTGCAGAGTTCAGTGTGTGGACTGTAGCTTTGGTTGCGATTTTTGAACTGAAGAGTACAGTGAAACCCCGCCTTAAGGCCACTAGCTTAATACGGCCACCCCGTTATTGCTGCCAGTTTTTTAGGTCCCGGCGAAATGTAACCCCATACATTTTCTATTAAATCGGCTTTCCGCTTAATACGGCCACCCCGTTAATCGGGTCACTTTTGGCTGTCCCTTCGGTGGCCGGATTAATGGGGTTCCACTGTATAAGTTTTAAGTTTCGATTTGGAAGTGCGCTTTTATGTATTTCATTACGAGGTGCAAAAAATAAACGTTTTACTGCCATTCAAATCCATCCAGAGGTGCATGCTTTTCATTAAACCAAAGACATCCGGTTGGAAATTCGTTTCAAAATTATGGTAGACGGTTTTCGGATCAGACAACCAGAGAGGAATTCCGTACAGAGGAACCTTTATCAAGAACCGAAAAAAGTGGGATTAAAAAAATTGATTACAAACCCGTAATTTCTGGAAATTTCCGATGACGCGTACCGTTACTTTGTTTTCCAACCAGAATTTCCGGTTTTTCCGTTTTAAAGGAAAACACGTACCCCTGAAGAAATAACTTTCCTGAACAGTGTAGATGTTATACCGACAAACTTCTTTAATTTGAAACAATTATACCATGTAAATTAGAGCGATATTGTAATTGCAAATTCTTATTTATAAAGCTTAAGAAGGCGCCTACACGTATAAATTATTTACCTTTCAGTCGCTATAATTAAAAAAGATTTGCACAATCAGTTTTAGAGGCATCTGTTGCTTTACGCCGCGCATTGATGAGAAAACAAACATGTCTTATATTAACACTACAGTACCAGTATTTCACAATATGGTAATACTGTAGTATATTAGAAAAGCTGCAAGAAAAACCCGTTCACCATTATATAAAACTTAGTATTTTTCTTAGATTTAAATCCATTTTCTATGTCACTATTTATAACTGTTTCATTTTTCCCGACATCGTATCAGTTTCTGTTTATAAATTAAAGCTAAGGAATCAATTTTAACGCCGGTATTTCAAGTCTTGGAGTTCTATTACATGTAAGATATATAGATGTTTACTTAACTCGCGCTGTTTGTTTGATTGATCGATGGCTGAATTACTTTCAGATATAATGGCAAATATCAAATTTATGGAAAAATCTTAATAAAAGATAAAAAGAAAGCTATATAAATGTAATTACTTCGTTCTTCAGTTTCTTCGTTCAGTTTTGTTATTCGTCTATTTATATAATTTATTTATCCATCCGACTGATTCATCCTTTCATTTATTCATCCATCCATTTATTCGTTCATTTTTCGCTCATTTAGTCCATAGACCCATTCATCTATCACATTCATTCATTCATTCATTCATCCATCCATTCATTCATCCATTCATCAATCACATTCATTCATCCATTCATTCATCCATTCATTCATCCATTCATTCATCCATCCATCCATCCATCCATCCATCCATCCATCCATCCATCCATCCATCCATCCATCCATCCATCCATCCATCCATCCATCCATCCATCCATCACAGACTGAGAGGGATGGGGATCGGGATCGTATTAATAAATTCAGGGATCAGAAATTTTATTTGTGGGATCAGCTAGGGATCAAAATACGCGAGCTTTTGGGATCAGGGATCAACTTTTTGTGTAAAAAATCGGGATCACGACCGTGCCAGTTAGTATTTGGCTATAACAAAGTCTATAGTTATCCTGTTTGATGGTTACTATAATATTAGTGATGGGTCGCACTATTATGGAGATTTGCGCCGCGTTAGAGTGACTTCCGTCGTCCGTGCATGAAAGAAAAATGACTAGATTGCAGTAGTGCGTAATAGTTGGTAATAGTTACTATTCACCACCCTACCCCATTGTTCTCTCTCTGCACTAAATCACTGATTGCTGAGTACCCGCGTCTGAAAGCAAAGATATCTAGTTATGTTGCAGTTCGCACTCTGCAATATCAAACATATTGCAGTTCGCACTCTGCAATATCAAACATATTGCAGTGTGTTTTGTTAAGTGTGTATAACTAATAATTTCCATTCTAGTAAGCATCATCAGACTTATAATTTATTAAATAATTTACTAGATAGCGATTTTTGGTGAAAAAAGACTTTGAGTACCAATGCCAGGATTCGAACCGAGACCTTCTGCATTGCTGGATCCGCGCTTTAATCCATTATGCTACCCAGGCAACCGATGGAAAACTTGCAACAAAAACACGTTTAATGTCATCAAGTTAATTAGCATTCCTCTAAATAGAATTGATGAAATTATAACTAATTAGAGTTTGGTAAGCCTATTGTTATTATATTCAAAGAGACAAGAAACCGCTGATTATTATGCAACAAAGAGAACAATAATGGGACAGGCTATTGAATGATAATTACATTTTCATTGGCTGATCGATAATATTATAACTAATTAAGCGGCGTTTACACGAGCAATTTTTCCAAGTATCCTTGACAATTTTCATTGCTCGTGTAGACGATCAGCAAGATTTCCTTGACAATTTTATATTGACAAGGTTTCCTTGCTCGTGTAGATGATGAACAAGTTTTCCTTGACAAGTTTAGGTTGTGCCCACAATGCCTTGCAATCAGCAGAGTACTAACATAATATTGGTTCCAGTCCCTTGTCGAGTAAAAAACAAAATGATTTATTTTGAATGATCGTACGAAAAGACTGGGAACTAATCTCATTAATATTCCTTGCAACATTTTCCTTGTTGTCCGTCTACACGAGCAAACTTCATCCTTGACAATTTTTCCTTGTCAAGGAAAAGCCAACATGCTAGCTTTTCCTTGTCAAGGAAAAATTGTTCATTTTACTCCATCTACACGAGCAATTTTTCCTTGTCAAGGAAAACTTGTCAAGGAAAAAATTGCTCGTGTAAACGCCGCTTTAGTCTAGAGTTTGGTAAGCCTATTGTTCAAAGAGACAGCAAACCGCCGATAATTATAATGCAACAAAGAGAACAATAATGGGGCAGGCTACTGAATGATAAATACACTTTCATTGGCTGATAACTAGTTAAAGTTTGGTAAGCCTATTTTTATTATATTCAAAAACACAAGAAACCGCCGATTACTGTGCAAGAGAGAGAACAATGGGGCAGGGTGGTGAATAGTAACTATATACGATAGTCACTTCGGCCGGCCAGCAATATTAGATATATTGCAGTCAGCTTCGGGCTGCGCCCTCAGCTGACTGCAATATATCTAATATTGCTGCCGGCCTCAGTAACTATCTAATACATAGATACCAAGAGACTAGAAGAGTCAGTGAAGGGCCCTTATATAATGCATGTAAATGTGGGGAATATTTCCTAAGAACTTTTACAGATGGTGAACAAAATCAACGTGCGAGTCGTGATAATGTCGTCTATCAATAATAAAGGCAACAACATCATTATCACTGGAGTCCTGTTTTTCTTTCTTTCTGGGTTTTTACATTCTAAATTATACAGTTTATTACTGAATCAAGGAGTTTTCAAGGCCACTCTAGTCTAGTACGTAGTTAGTGTAGTCATAGTAGTACTATCTACCCACAGGCATTACCAGGTATTGTGCGTACTTTTGTTTTCAAGGACGATGGAAAATCACTCTAGTAAAAAAATCACTCCTTGAACAATATGACGCCTGTCTATATCTCTGATCTATTGTCAGATTATTCGCCAACACTCTCCCTGAGATCGGCGAATAAGAATCTACTAAAGCCACCTACAGGAATTAAAGACAACAACATATGGGGATAGGTCATTTTCTGCTGTCGCCCCCAAATTATGGAACAATTTACCAGAATCTATAAAAAGTGCCCCGCCACTTGATCGTTTTAAAACTTTATTGAAAACACATATATTTCTTAGTGAGTATTTTAAATGTTTCATTGTATATTTACGCACATTAATTTTATCACTGTTTTACATAATTTTATCATGTTTTACATATTAAGCGCACTGAGACATATGTATATAGTGCGCTATACAAGAACATATTGTTATTATTAGTTCTCAAATGATTTGTAGTTAGTTAAAATACGAGCTATTACAAATTCTAGTATTCGTGTTTGATGGTAAATATGGGTGATGGTTAACTGTATATCAAGGAGATTTGCGAGATTTGCTCTAATGATAGTTAGTTTAATAGTTTATACCATAGTTAATCTCTCTCTCTATAACTAGACATCTCACGGTCTTGATCGAAATGATTTACGCCAATAGCCAAGTCGCGTATTATATCAATGCTTTACTATTTGTATCAATGTTTATCGATAATTTTCACCATTGTGTGCATAGCCGGATGAATGTCATTAAAGTTGGCCGGAGGAAACTTTGTCTTTATCGTCATCCAACTGTTCATCATTTACATAATCAGTTCGTATTGACAGCCCACAAAGTGCTTTATTGTTCAAAATTGGCAAGTACTGATCCTTGTTATTATAGATATTGCGCACAGGTGTATTTGAAGTCATTTGCGTTCTGACATTACAGTGAACGGCAACAATTCCTTCTGCCAACTGAAGTGATAACTTTACTTTCAAACTGGTCAAACATGGTTTATAATATATCATTGATGAACCAAAGCAAGCCAACAGATGCTCCTACACCAGAGTTTCATCAGGATTCAATGATTGCGTGGCTTACAACGTTTGTTCTTGTGTCGTTTCTCATCTTTGCGTCTAATCTTGTAACCATCTCAACGTTTTGGATCAACAGGCATCTACGTCGCCACAGCGTCTATTGCTTGCTCAACTTGGCCATTGCGGACATGGTTCATGGTTTGTGCTCGATATTTTGGTGTCTTGTCTATCTTGACTATCTTGGGATGGACCTTTTTACTATCAAGCTGAATCATCATGGTATGAACCTGGTTGCTGGTCTTGTGAATACATGTACACTGGTGTTATCGCTAGTCTCTTTATTGATTGTTTCCATAGACAGGGTTGTTGCAACGTTTCGTCCATTCACTCATCGCGCTACAACATCCAAGACTTACATCAGGATCTTCGTAGTCGCATGGTGTACCGCATTTCTGTTGGCAGCCCTGCCAAGCTTTTATGCTGATTGGAATATGTACGGACATGACATCTGGTTTAGCGAGCTTGATTTTCTATGTATGTTATCTCTGGTTGTTATAATACTATCATACATTGCCATTTTTATCAAAATACGACTGAAAAATAACCATCATCAACAACACCAGCAAGAGCATGCAATACAGATACGCCACAGGCGAGAAAGGCACCTGGCAATAACACTGTTTATTGTTACTGCTCTCTCACTGATGACATGGCTGCCTTTTATTATCAACCACGAGCTGGAACTATCGGCATCTCTGGAACCAGGTCCAACCCAACACAATATTGAACTGTTCACGGAGCTCGTCCAGTTAACAAACTCTCTAATCAATCCTATAGTGTATGTATTCAGAATGAAAGAGTTTAGACAAGCACTTTTTCATCTGGTTTTCAAGTGTTCAAAAGTCGGGCATCGTCGTATCCACCCTTCCATGAGCCTGCAAGGAGACACATGGGATGCATATCCCTCAACACTTACCGGCTCTGGACGCGTACGGGAACTTGGATTTGCTTCTGGTTCTGCCAATGCAGAAAGTACACAACAAATTATAGTAGTCGTTGAGAAAAAGTGTTAATGGAATTGATTCGTTCCTCGGAGTTTTCCGCGTATTACAAGAGACAGTCAGCACCAAATCGAAAGATTGTTTAGGATTGGTTTAAAAAACAATAGAGTCTTTCCAAACAATTGCCCTAAACCTAACCAAACAATAGCGGTACTGTATTAGGGGGGGCTAACGAAAACGCGGCTTTCGACTGGTGCTGTATTATTGATTAAAACTGGGGAATATATTGTGGTCTTATTCGTTCTTTTTATTCATTTATTTATTCATCCATTCATTTGACGATCGATTATGATATCGATGGTATTGGTCACGGTGATTTAGGGACGGACCATTAGATTTTTGAGGGGGGGGGGGGGGGGGGATTGGCCCTTTCAGTCTAGTCCGGTTAATTTTGATACTTTCGGTTTGACTTAATTGAATAAAAACAATCAACCTGGAGAATAAATAGAGGACTGTGTGGTGTGTATGTATCTATTTGCATGACTCTAGACGAATTAGATTAATTCGTGCCGTGCGTTTATCACCTCTTGAAAACGCAAACAACTTTGCCAAAGTAATTTCATGAGACTGACATTCAAGAGGCACTATTTTTATTCCCCTCTTCACCATTCTAACACTTAAAAATAAAGTAGACAAGTTCAAGTCATCAAATTAAACAACTACGCTTTGGTTTTTATGTGGCTTGTTATTGAAGCACTTGCATGCAATTTTCAGTACCAAGTTATCAGACGTCGTCTTAAACGAACAACAAAATGATCATTCGTTCGATTATAGTGATCATTCGTTCGATTATAGTGATCGTTCGTTCGATTATAATGATCCCGGCATTTGTTCGATTAAAGTGATCATTCGTTCGATTATGTGATCATTTGTTCGATTATAGTGATCATTCGTTCGATTATAGCGATCATTTGTTCGATTATAGCGATCATTTGTTCGATTATAGTCATCATTCGTTCGATTATAGTGATCGTTCGTTCGATTATAATGATCCCGGCATTTGTTCGATTATAGTGATCATTCGTTCGATTATGTGATCATTTGTTCGATTATAGTGATCATTCGTTCGATTAATATAGCGATCATTTGTTCGATTATAGTGATCATTCGTTCGATTATAGTGATCATTCGAATTCGTTCGATTATGTGATCATTTGTTCGTTATAGTGATCATTTGTCTACTTCAATTATCACTCGTTCGATTTTTGTAAGATGTTCATTTCAGAGTTATTTTTTTTGTTATTTTTTGTAATTTTAAATATTTAGAAATCCCACAGACATGCACTCCCACACGTGAACGACTTATCAATAGGAAGCCGGCAGCAACTCTAATGTTGAGGGCGTTAGCAAGTGGTTATAGCTGATCAATTGTCATCCTTGAAATATGTTTAAAAAAACCTCTTAAGGACGGACCACCAGGAACAAATATCGTGCAAAACGAACAAAAATGTCCTGCACAGCCTTGAACTAGGAGAAATATATAGATACCCTGCATCATAATAATCCCGCACCAGGCCCATCCCATTCCAAGATGGAAAGGAATTATAGGCATACATGTACACCTATTTAAAATTTTTTGTCCAAGGCGATGGGTCATTCCAGAACGGAAAGAAATTTTAGGCATACATCTATTCTAAAAAGGGTTGTCTAAGACAATAGGTCATTCTAAGACGGAAAGGGATTATGGGTATATACATCTGCATACGTCATCACCAATTACGTTATCACAACATAGTAATATATAATTATAGGCATACACCTATTTCAAAAAGGTTGTCCAAGGCGATGGGTCATCCCAATTGCAAGATGGAAAGGAGTTATAGGCATACACCTATTTCAAAAAGGTTGTACAAGGCGATGGGTCATCCCAATCGCAAGATGCATGGAAAGGAATTATAGGCATACACCTATTTCAAAAAGGTTGTACAAGGCAATAGGTCATTCTGAGATGGAAAGGAAATATAGACATAAACCTATTTCAAAAAGGTTGTCCTAGGCGACAGATCATTCTAAAAAGACGGAAATGAACGATAGGTATACATTTGTTTCAAAAACGTTGTCCATGGCAATAGGACATTTGCGGTTATTCCAAAACGGAAAGAAATTATCAGGGCGTTCACCTATTTCAAAAAAGTTGCCCAATTAAAGCGATAAGTCGTTCCAAGTTGCATTGGAAAGGAATAGTAGGTATACACATATTTCAAAAAGGTTGTCCAAGGCAATAGGTCATTCTAAGACGGAAAGGGATTATGGGTATACATCAACACTTCATAAAGGAAAGACGCAAGCTTTTTACTTAATATTTTCTAATGTGCAGTTTTTTATTCAATTCTAACCTAGTCTCTACGCAGCCACAGCGTGTGTCGTCACGCAATACAACGTTGGAAGTGTTGCGTGACGACACTAAGTGCGGCTTAGTTTCAAGACTAATTTTAAACCCGTATTCTAGGTGACCCTTAAATAAATATAATCAAACTATACCTGTTTAAAACTTATTCCCCTTTTATAGCTACACTCTTGAGCTATTGTATTCGGTTGATATGAAGTCAGTCCCAGCCGTGGTTTCGTGCGCCCGGAGTATAGCGGGCGCACGAAGCCACCACGGCTGGGGACTGAGCCTAGTTTAAACATCGCTTTTGCTAGAAACCAAACTTAAAACCGACGTTTTAACTGGTTTTTGTTTCTTTTCATATCTTTATAGCCTGCGTGGCGGCTCTTGGGGATTGGGGAAGAGGAGGGGGAGAGAGGGGAGAGGAGGGGTGGGTCGGGCTTACCCTGGAGCCGCCACACAGGCTAATATCTTTAGTTTAAAAAGAATGTTTAAGTTATTATGCATTTTTGTCGCCTCCCTTAAAAAATACTTTAGAATAATAATTGTTAATTTGAATCTAGCCAGTGAGCAGTCTCTCGATAGACGAAAAAAAGAAAGTGGGGGATGAGAAAGTTTCTCCTCCTCTATCCCTCTCTGTTTTAGAGCCAGTTCACAGACTATTAATTGAGTTATTAGTGCCTATTTGAATTAGATTCTAACTTTAATTCTAAAACGTAGAAACCTAACTGTTAATTTAACCATACTCTAGTGGTGGTTGGTGAAAGAACAAGTTTTGTCTTGCTCTATTTATTTTTACTTGTTTTTCATTTTTTTTTTCAATTTCAATTTTTTTCAACGCCAATCCTTCGTTAGCATAATAAGGACTAACGTCCGAAGCGTCAACAAGCAACACGTACTATCATCATTACTTCGACGAAAGATTAACATCCAAAAATCCGTAACTTAAATGTTTTATGTGGTGTTTAAGTTACCATTATTTTTTACTCCGACGAAGGATTTATGTCCTAAAAGTCAGTAATACTCTTTATTATGCAGTGTATCAGTTACCATTTTTACTCCGACGAAGGATTAACGTCCAAAATTTCAGTAACACTCTCTATTATGCAGTGTATATGTTACCATTTTTACTCCAATTTTTTACTCAAAATTAACCATTTTTAACACTCTGTTTTATGCAGTGTATGTCACCATTTTTACTCCGACGAAGGATTAACGTCCAAAATTTCAGTAACACTCTCTATTATGCAGTGTATATGTTACCATTTTTACTCCAATTTTTTACTCAAAATTAACCATTTTTAACACTCTGTTTTGTGCAGTGTATGTTACTATTTTTACTCCGACGAAGGACTAACGTCCAAAATGTCAGTTAGTTAAATGTTTTATATGTATTTATGATTAGCAGTTTTACTCTAACTGTTTCCTTGGAAACACCCACAAACATTTTAAATTTATTTATTTCCTTAGAAATAGTGACGCTGACAAATCCTACCAACCTCCCCCCTATGCGTGGTTTTTGTCATGGGTACCTTCTAAAATGAATTCGTTTGTTATTCTATATAGGGGAGGGGTGCAAGTTAATTCTGATAGTGCTAATTAATAATAACCCCAAATCTCTTGTAGTAATAGACCACACCACAGTTCCCATGATTCAGCCTCAGCTTTGATAGCATGAATATTCGTTATATTGACTACATTCCGTGGATATGCAAGGACACGATGAATAACCTTTATAATTAAAACTAAACGCAATTAGTGCGTTTACTCAGGCTACGTCATAAAGTAGTAATTGTTTTTGATAGGTGGTTTACCTGTGACATTAAGTCATGTGTAATCTTGATACAACGATAGATCCATAGATAGAAAAGGTAAACCTAGACTCAGGCTCCCCTGTGGGATAGCCTGAGTAATAACTTTCATGCTATCAGGGCTGAGGTTGAGCAATGAGAAACTTCAAACTGTCTATTCTTGTTAATTCGTTATTTAGTTGTTCTTGATAAATAAGTGACCCAATTTTTCAATTGATTATTTAAATATATAATACCCTTGATTTGATATCAACTGTAACTAACTTCTCCGGCCGAGAAACCCCTCTCTCTCTTTCTTGATTTCAGCACATTAGAATGAAGGTATCAAATCTGTGTTCATTGGAGGAAAACATTTGATCCCATTGTATTTTAATATCTATTTGTTTTGCTGAATATAATTTAGTTGACGTAAGGATTCATTTTAGTTTGCTGTTTCTTTGAGAGGCAAATTACAGTTCCCAGCGCCATCTTGAAAGGTAGCCAGGCCTTTACATCGCAGAGAAATGAACGTTGAGTCTGGAATGATAGAGACGTGTATAATCGTCCCGCAAAGTTCTCTATCATAGTAAACTCCACGCTCATCTCGCTTTAATGTAAAGGCCCGGATACCTTTCAAAATGGCGCAGGGAAGTGTGCTATCGTTGTGGTTTGTAGCCACAGATCTTCCTTCCTTATGATGCAGATGTTCTCCGTAGTTCCTTTGATTCCTACGCTCCAACATGAAACCTCGCTTAAACACTGGAGGGCCGGAATGAGAACCTTACTCAGTCTGTTATTAGTGTCATTTTTGTTTGTGCATCATATTTTTTTAATAATATGTAAGCACACAAGACCCTTTGGTAAAGGCACTTCTGTTTTCTTTTGTTAGTTTGCCTGTATCTGTGCAGAATATTCAAGTATCTGAGTGAGTGAGTGAGTGAGTGAGTGAGTCATCAATTGAATGAGAAAGAGAACGAGTATGTAAATAAGTGAGTGAATAGTTGAACAAATGAGTGAGTGAGTGGATGATTGGTTGATTGATTGATTGAGTGAGTGAGTGAGTGAGTGAGTAAGTGAGTGATAGGTAATATAATGAAATTTGCAACAAGTGAGAGTGAGTGAGTGAGTGAGTGAGTGAGTGAGTGAGTAAGAAAATAAGTGAGTTGACTTAACTAAATTTTCTGAATCAAATTCCAATTACTCACAGAACTTTGTTAATTTGAAAATTTGAAAAAGGAGAAAACGAGAGAGAGAGAGAGAGAGGAATAACGGCTGAGTTTAAGAACTACATTTGTACCATACGTATCCTATTTTATTGCTGTGTTCATATAAGAACAATTATATAGTGGTGCATATTGTCATGTAAATAATTTAATAATTTATTGAGTTAGCTAGACTTAAACTTGCCGGGATACGTTAAGAACGGGTAATCCCACAGCTTACTTGATATCCCAAACCCTGAAAACAGGAAAGACAAAAACATTTGATGAAAAAATCACAAACCATACTATGGTTTATATTAAAAATTATATTTTAATCAATGATGATAATGATGGTGATGATGATACATGAAACAGTAATAATTTAACAATGGAGATGTGATAATAATGATGTTGATGATGATAATGTGATAATAACAATAATGATGATGATGAAACATGAAACGGTAATAATAATAATGAAGATGTGATAATAATGATGATGATGATAATGATGATATATGAAATGGTTATTATAATAATAACGGAGATGTATGATGATAATGATGGTGTTGATGACAATAATAATGATAGGGGTTATGGTGATAATGATGTTGATATATGTGATGATTAAAATAATGACGATGATAATAATGATACATGAAATGGTAACAATAATAATAATGGATATGTATAATAATGATGATGATGATGACAATAATGATGATAATGATGATGATGATGACAATAGTGCTAATTGATATAGCTATTATGATGACCCATTGATGATGATGATGGTGGTAATTGTGATGACACAATGATAATAATAGTGATGATAATAATGTTGATGATGACAATGATAATAATGATAGTGGTGATGGTGATAATGATGTTGATGACAATGATAATGAATACAAATATTATCCTAGATCCAGACTGTAGGCATTTAATATAAGACTAATCCAACGAAGGGCTAAAGCTTGAAATGTCAGTAAAGTTAAGTCAACATATTTTTACGGCCACCGTGTTACAAATGGCATTCTATTTAAAAATAGAATGCCATTTGTAACACGGTGGCCGTAAAAATACCTATCATTTATATCAAACACCAACACAGCCTATATTTGTTTACTCGCTAGTTTCCATTTATACAGTAAATCTTACTGACCTTTCTGCTGATCTTCAAAGTGATGTTGTACATGGTATTTCTTCAAGTTGTGGAAGTAGCTGCCAGGATTGGGCGAGCCATGATGTAGGTAATAGTGAATACAATCATAGAAGATATAGCCCAGTAGACCGCCAGAGAAAACAGCATATGTGAACCCTGGAGACAGCAAACATCTGAAGAAACTATAGAAACCAAACGCAAAGACAGATGCTCCAACTGGAGGAAATACCAGCCTTGAATTATCAAATGGTACCTGGGAAAGTAGGGAATGAATGGATGAATAAATGGATGAACAAATGGGTGAATGATCAAATGGATAAATGAATGAATGGATAAATAAATAGATGAATGAATGGATAAATGAATGAATGGATAAATGAATGAATGGATAAATGTATGAATGAATGAACGAATGGATAGATGGATGAATGAATTAATGGATGATGTGATAAATAAATGGATGAATGAATAAATGGATAAATAAAAAGATGGATGAATAAATGAATGAATGGATAAATAAATGGATGAATGAATAAATGGATAAATAAATAGACGGATGAATAAATGAATGAATAAATGGATAAATAAATGGATGAATTGATGATTGAATTAATCAATTAATTAAAGGCAGTATGAATGAATGAATGAATGGATGGTTGGATGGATGCATATATTGTTGGATGAATTGATTCTGATCAATTGACAACTGAATAAGCAAAAATATGTTTTTAAATACATGGATAAATATAAAACAATGGAACAAAGAAGAAATGAGTGAAGAAATGAGAGGATGAAGAACAAAATTAATAAATCATTAAATTAATACATAAATAGCATTCATTTTTCACAAATTGTCTGTGTTAGAGTGGTTTTCATCAACCCGTGAAACAAACAAACACAATGAAATTTCACTTAATGAAAACCACTCTATCAAAAAGCAATAAGAAGAGATTGAATATGAAATAGCTCGTAAAAATAGCAAGGAGCAAATCTATCTGGCAAAATTTAAATGACAGGTTCCCATTTAAATCTGTACTTTCCCATTTAAATCTGTACTTATGCAAATCGTGTTGATGTGTGCTAAACACACAGATCAACCAATCAGAGTATATTATTTCTGAAGTGAACTTCTCTGATTGGTTGATCTGTGTGTTTAGCACACATCAACACAATTTGCATAAGTACAGATTTAAATGGGAACCTGTTAAGTATAGGATAATGGATGAGCTCCGAGGCTTATTGAAAATAATGACCGAGCGCGCAGCGCGAGGTCATTATTTGCAATAAGCCGAGGAGCGAGGCCATTATCCCATTTAATACACATTCTCATTGTTTTCGAAGGAAAACCACTTACTAACAATTCCCAAAGGGTCCATTAACTAAACTATTTTTCTTGTCCGTCCCATGAGACCAATGCTAACAATGTCTTTTGTAACAAGTATCAAGAAAAAGACATTTCGTTTTTATTTAAACCAAAACTGCCATCGGTTGGTCAGATAGCATACAGCGTTAGGTGTAGGAATTCGAAGGCAGAGATTGCGGGTTTGAATCTCGTTGGTGTCATTTGATTTTTTCTTTACTTTAAATTCAAGTCTAAGTCTTAAGTCTAAGTTTCATATCTATCAAAGTATCTTTCAAACCTCGATCTGGATCAAAATAATAACTTCTAGCTCCAAATAATAACCTCTGGTTCCAATTGAGTGACTACAATAATGACCTATGAATAATTAATTCATCAGCCCCACTCTTCCCTGCTGAATTCAAAACCCTCCCCAGCTTGAAGATTCTCATAAATAATGACTACTTCGAAACAATGAAAGTGTGTATTAAATAAACATAAGGCTCTACTAGTAGATACATAAAGGGAATAAAATGCTACAATATTCATGACAGCAGGTAATCTCTCAAGACAATTGTCTCCAGAATAAAAACATGTACGTATTAAATAAATAATTTATTGATTTCTCTAAAAGGGCATTTTTATATGTGGTACGTCATTAATAATTGACAAAAAATACCCAAAGAAACTCACAATTTGAATATCTGTAAACTCACAAGACTGGATAAAGCAGTAATAATTAATCATTCAGTAATTACTTAAGTGAAAAAATTGATAATCTGAAGCAGTATCTAACAGCTGTACAAAATTTTAAATAGTCAATTAAACATGATCTCACAAAGACTAGAGGAAGATTGATAGTAATAATAAGTAATTACTTCAAGTGTAAAGATTGCAACAATGCACTATAAAACAGCTGTTAGAATCTTAAATATTCAAACATCACAAAAGACTAGAGAAAGATTGATAGTAATAATAAGTAATTACTTCAAGTGCAAGGATTGACAATGAAGCATTATATTTATATATTAGAGTGAAGTCATTTAACCTGTGAAATAGATATTAGACTAATACACCTTAGCAGTCTTATATTCCATTGTTTTCTTTTGTGTCTATTTGACTATTACACCTTGACTATTTAATTTTGTTTCACGGGTTAAATGTCTTCACTCTAACAGCTGTAATATTAAATAGCCAAACATAAAGTCTTGTTTTAACTGATGACTGTGGTTTTATAAACAAACTAAATTCATTTTCTTTGTTTGTTATTTTTAATTAATATTAGTCACACACATTCACAGCAATTATTGCATAATTAAAAATTGTCTACTTTTAGGCTGATGTACACAATCACTTTGACAGTTGTAAATTGTAATTGTAGTGAAACATATATTTTTTAATGGTAGACGTTTACTCTTCTTTAGCAGGACTTTAAGTTTAGTTTAATAAACGAGTAGGAGTGTTTTATCAGGATTTAAAACCACTAGGTGAAGCCAAGTGGTTTTAAACCTGATAAAACACAATCTGCGAGTTTATATTTTAGATATAATTTATTCGCTAAATAGTATAATTTGTATATAATTTTATATATACATTGTATTACTCATTACCTTATGGTGTTGACCATGAAGAAAGAAATGAAATGTTATCCAAAATGGAGAATCAGGCGATGGCAGCAGATGGAAGAGAAATCGATGCAGACAGTATTCAACTAACGACCACATGAAACAGCCCAAGATAAACAATGAAGCAAACCAGTAAAACAAGACAGAGAACGGTGGCTTTTCATGGTCAGTGACAAACTCTTCATTCAAATGTTTGAAGGACATGATGGCCGTGTAAAGGACTACAGGAATCCAGATTATAGGTACCAAGTACCATGGTGTACGGGAAAATATCTCCATGAAATCTGATGAGAACAGTCGCAGTGGTCTGTCGACGGGGGAGTGCACCCAGTGGAGGTAGTTGTGGCCTAGTTTGCCGACTTGTGCCAGCATTGGTTTGCTCCAGTCGACCATGTCCTAATAAATATAAAGCACAGTTAGAGCAAAAGCACTATATCCATGAAAGAAAATCAAATTGTTATTGTGTAATAGTTCTTATTTAGTCACTATTAGACTTTTAGTCACTATCAAAGACAATTAAAGTTGTAATGAGGTATTGTTTCCTTTTGTATTTTTGTGGTTGATGGATAGTGACTAGATAGCCACTAAATAGCAATTATTAGTTAGTAACTATTTTGTTTTTATTTCATGGTTTTATTGTTTTTGCTCTATTGTAGTTACTCCAACAAGAAGTGGAGGTGTGCTTGAAGGCTGATGTTCTTCAAGGAATTAAGAGCCTTGGTAGTGTTATTTACTAGTTATATTTTATTTCTTCGGCTGTATATGTATTCATTTGCTTGTTTATTAATTAATTCATCTAATATGTTTTCATTTATTCCCTCATTTATTCTTCTATTCATTTGGTTATTTATTTCTTTATTTGTTCTTTTATTTAATTTTTTTATTTGTTTATCTAATTTTATTTGTTTATTTGTTTGTTTATTTATTTGTATATTCATGTTTGTTTTGTTTGACGTTTATTTATTTGTTTGTTTATTTATTTGTTTATTTATTTGTTTATTTATATTTTAATTGTTTATTTATTTGTTTATTTGTTTATTTATATTTTATTTGTTTATTTATTTGTTTATTTATTTGTATATTTATTTGTTTTTTTATTTGTATATTTATTGTTTTTTATTTGTTTATTTATTTGAATATTTGTTTATTTTTTATTTATTTATACTTTATTGTTTATTTATTTGTCTCTTTATTTGTTTTTTATTTGTTTATTTATTTATATTTTATTTATTTGTTTGCTTATTTGTGTATTTGTTTAAATATTTTTATGTTTGTTTATTTATACATATATATTTATATTTGTTTTTTATTTGCTTACTTATTTGTTTATTTATTTGTTTACTTACATATTTGTTTATTTATATGCAATTTATATGTTTATTTACATGTTTATTTATTAATTTATGTAATAAATCTTGTTTATTTGTTTACTTAGAGTACAAACACTAAAAGTGTGCAACATAAATACCACTAAATACTGCTCAATTATGCAAATTCTTTTGTTCTCTATTGTTTAATCAACACTATTTAGTGGTAAAAAGTACAAAGTATTGCACACTTTTAGTGTTTGTACTCTATGTAACACGTTATGTATAGATAATAATATACCAACCTCTCTCCATCCATCTACACATACATTATTCAAGTTATCATCATCAATTTTACTTTCCTGAAAAAAAAAAAAAACATAATTATATATATTACAATTTAACTATAGAGCAAATACAGTTAAACCATGAAATGCAATCTAAGAAAGTACTAACAAATAGTGACTATTGTGTCACTATTGCCCAACCAGAACATCTTGAGACAAAAGGGTAATGCACAAGAAACATCATTATCCTTAAATTAGTTTGTTTTCTTATTTATTCTGGGTGAATAGTAGCAACAATTAGTCATTAAATAGTGACTATTTGTTAGAATTTAGTTAATATTATTTCATGGTTTAACTGCATATAAATTTGCTTTATCACGAAGTGTCAAAATAACAAGAAAATTAATTAATTTAGGCTACATGTAGATTTTTTTGTCTGAATTTCACAGTTGCGTTCATGCAGCCAATTTTGATGACCATGGCGATGATGCTGATGATGATGATAACAATAATGATGCTGATGATGATGATACCAATAATGATGTTGATGATGATGATGGTAATGATTATCTAATAATTGTTATACTAATAATGATGATATGGTGATAATAAATGAAGAAGGGAATGTTTATTATGACAACAATGGTGAAAACAATAATTATGAAGCAAATGATGTTGGATAATGATAACAAATTAAATGCTAACTCTAACAACGTATATAATTCATTTTATTTACAATGTATTCATTAAAAGAACCGTTAATTTGTCAATGTCTATAAAGTTTCCAAACAGCCACGCGACGAATCTCGGCCAATTTGCCTAATTAGCATCAAACGGCGTCGTTTTCCAAATTATACAAAATTCAACAATTTACAACAAGTTTGTTTTGAAATATTCAAATAAAACAATTTAGCAAATCCTTTGATAATTCATTATCTTAAATTTGTAAATAATTGAGAAAAACCATATGATAGTCTTCTCTTATTATTCAAACGATCGTTCGATCTCAAGTGCACTCGTTTCGTGGAAATATATTCAGCTCAGATTACAAAACAACTCGCCCGGAATTTCCCAACCAAAACGGCATCTTACAAAGCATTTTTTCTACATATTTCAAAAACTTCATGGGTTTTGCTTGGATTTTCTAATTCAGTGCAAGTCATTTATAATTTACAGGGTGATTTGAGGATCAGATAAAAACAGTTTTTCAACATTTAGGAGTAAAGTTCATCGACGGATCAATTGCTGTAAAAAGAAATTATTTTTCTTGTTGAAATCGCGAGCTTTCTCACATCAGTGCACCGTTATCTCAACAGTACATACCTTTTCTTTAAGCTTGCCAATGTAGTATTTATGTAACCAGCCGTAAGCTATTTTACTATGTTTGTGTACTTTTTCGTCACTCATTGTGTTGGTCACATCTTGGCCGGAGTTATTCAGCAAAATGTCCTTCCCCCCTGGGTGACGTTCTATGAAATCACTAATATTGTAAACTTTTCCTCCGTGAATAACCCATGCGTCTCCTTCGTTGTTGTGGCGTGTAACTTCTTCAAGTGAAAAGCTTGTCTCTTCACGTTCTGCTTGTCGTACATCCTCCATTTTGTGATGATGGTTCGATCCACGGGTTATGTCATGCATAGAGGCCTGGTACTAGTTGCAACTTCGGGCTCTTTTCCGAGACAGAATCGACATTGATACACATCAATAAATTATAACTTAAGAATCTTATCTCTTTAAAATTAGGATTTGTAACTATTTTAAGCTAGTAATTTTAATATTCTCACTTTTAAGTTAAAATAAGAAGGAAAGTTCGGACAATAATCAAGATAATCAGTAAAAATATATTTAATTGAAAACAGATGTCGATCGATAATTTCTCGGAAATCTTCTGACCAGCGGACTCCCCAAACAACCCGATTTCATCAGAATTTTTTTTTGCTGAGTGTATATGTTTGTACGTCGGTTTACTCGGCAAATTCTCAGCTCTAGATATTCTAATTTTAGGTTTTCCAAGCGTTGTATGTGCAACACAAGTAAAATGGATAATTCGTTGACTTCGCAGCAAATTCGACAAATGTTTATTGATTTTTTCGTCAAGAAATATGAACACGTGCTTGTACACTCTTCGTCGACCATTCCTCACGAAGATCCAACGCTACTCTTTGCTAATGCAGGAATGAACCAGGTATTTTTTTTATTTAATTCATTATCGATAAAAACAATCCAATAGTCAATCAGCTGGAGGATTTTAATAGAGGGAGCGCTCTTAGACACAATAGTTTTATTGTTAAGATTCACTTTTAAAACCGGTACTTTGCACTTAGTACAAAATTCACACTTATATTAATATCACAAACTTAAAACTTCGTAGCGCTAAAAAAAACCCCTTATTTAATGCCGTTTTCTATTTATTGTTCGTTAATGTATCACTGTTGAATGCAGTTTTATATAACCTTGAAATACTGGCTTATAATATCAATATTATTAATATAATCTTAATATAGTTTGACTGATGCAATGAAGAAATACTTATGCGCATACATGCGACAAAGTGTTCTTTATTTGATTAAGTTTAACAGAAAATAAACTTAGCTGATGCTGTATTAGAGGCTACAATTGCTTCTGGTTTACATAACCTAGCTCTTTGTTTACATTCAAGTCCATCTTATAAAGGGGTACAAAAGGGGTGTGACCATCCCCTCCCCACCCCCTTTGGGTTTTAATTGTCTTTCTACATCAACTTTCTATATCTCACATATCTTCTTATGAATTATGGGTTTAATTGTGATCATGTTTAATTGTGATCACGATACATCAAATTTCTATATCTCACATATCTTCTTCTGAATTATGGGTTTAATTGTGATCATGTGGGCTGTAAAGTTTTGAGGAAGACTGCCCAGGTCGAACATCTTACCAAGATCCATATAAGATCCAGCAAGATCCTTGCAAGGTCCAGGCATGATCTTACAAGATCTTGGCATGTAACCCTCAATCTGCAAGAACTTTGCATGAACGTTCAAGTTTCTACCAAAATTTAATTAAGATCTTCTCAAGATCTTTCCTAGAAATTTACTTGCCAAGGTTTTAGTAAGATCTTACCAGATCTTACAAGATCTTAACACGATGCTCAGCCTAGGTGTTCTTGAAAGTGACCAATGTTTCAACAATTTGAGTAGAAGTCATCTTCAGAAACATTTTCTTTAAAAAAAAAATTTATTTACAAAAAATTAATTAAAATTATTACTTCCTTTTTCAGTTCAAATCATGTTTCCTTGGAACTGTGGATCCAAACAGCGACATGTCAAAGCTGAAGCGTGCGACCAACAGTCAGAAATGTATCCGTGCTGGCGGCAAGCATAATGATCTTGATGATGTTGGCAAGGATGTCTATCATCACACGTTCTTTGAGATGTTGGGCAGTTGGTCGTTTGGGAACTACTTCAAGGTTTGTTTGTTTTGTTTTTTTGTTTCATCCATTTATCTATCAATATGTTTTACATGGACGTCTGTTGATTTGTTTTCAAATTGTTTGTCAAAATTTTAGCAAAAGTTGTTATACTTTCACTCATGCATTTCCCTTACTTCACCCACACTATCATTAGTCATTCATTAATTAATTCTCTAATCAGAAGAACTTTGCTAGAGTACAAACACTAAAAGTGTGCAATACTTTGTACTATTTACCACTAAATAGTGTTGATTAAACAATAGAGAACAAAATAATTTGCATAATTTAGCAGTATTTAGTGGTATTTATGTTGCACACTTTTAGTGTTTGCACTCTAGTACAACTTAATAAGAAAACTAGCAAAAAGAAATTACAATATTTCGTTGTTTTGTTGGTGCAAAGAGAGAAATATTTATAGTGGTGGACAATGATAAATAATACAATAAGTTAAATGAACAGTTTCGCTTGAATTGAGTCTGACTGGACATTCAAGCGTGGCTTAAATTTATGAATTAATAACATTTCGTAAATCAGGCAGTCTAGTTTATTCAAGCATTTTTTCAGGACGGTGAAACCACTCTGAATGTCTCTGTTGTTGTTGTTGCTCTTAATTGATTCATATTTTTATTTTATATTCTATTCATTCATTTATTCATTTATTCATTCATTCATTCATTCATTCATTAATTCATCAATCCATTCATTGATTTTTTCATCCATCCATCCATTCACTCATTCCCTTTTTTCCATTCAGTTCTATCATATTTTACCAAAATATTCAAGATTAAAGTAAATCTTGCCAAGAAATTACAAGTTAAAACTTATGCAAATCAGGATTTGCAACACTAGTGTTTTATCAGATTTACAACACTCGTCATGGTCATGGTTTCTTTTGTGAATGTATCATTAATTACAGTGCGACTACTCGAACCAAGGCCACCCAAACAAATTTTTCACAAATCATCCAATCACGTCCAAGTATCTAAACAATAGAATTTCGGGAAATTTATGATTCAGAAAATTTTACTGTCGAAATACAATATCAAAGTGTCAACAAAAAACACCAGAATTATCTTGTATAGGGATGGAATAATTTGTGAAAAATTTGTTTGGGTGGCCTTGGTTCGAGTAGTCGCACTGTAATCATGAGTGTCAATTATAATGCTATTTACGTAGAAAGAGGCAATAGACTGGGCCTGGGAACTCCTCACTGAAGTGTACAAGATGCCAAAAGAACGTCTTTATGTGACATACTTTGGGGGTTATGGAGACATACCAGCTGATGATGAAACTAAACAATGCTGGCTGGATAAAGGGTAAGGAACATTACAGCTGTTTACCATTTGTCCAGAAAAACTGGTTGATGAAACCGAGATAAGAATGGTTGTACTGGAACAGTTCAAACCAACTATGTACACATACAAACTGAATGTGCGAAGTAGAGAACTGGGCCTGTGAAATTCTGAGAAATTCCTTAATGGTTCAGACAATTCCAGTTGGTTCATACCAACTGGAATGACAAGGCAAGCCTGAAAGGTTGACGGGTGGAAATACTATAAAATTTTAACTGTTCCATTTGTTGTCCAACTTAAATTATCATTTTTTTTGTACAATTAATGGTAAGCACGCTACATTTGTTATTTGCTAAGAAAGTGATACTTTGTTCTTTAATGATAAATCCATTGAATGGTATAATGGTTGGGTGACTTAAGTCATTGGCTGACTGTTTGGCCTAGTAACTTATTCATTTACTAAGTACTTAATGACTGGTCCCGAGGGAAACAGTTAGTTTTGTTTCCCGAGAATCCCAATGTTATTATATACCCTATTCAAACGAAGAAAAATTTTCACTCCATTTTGAATTTGAATTAACGAAAAAAATTTGTTATGAATTACAAAGCGTGGAGAAAATTGAAATATAATATGATATTACAAAGTTTTTAGTCGACCAAAAAATGTCAAATGACAATAATGTAATGTTTTATTTTAAGTGAAAATGTTTGTTGTTTACTTATAAGTTGGAGTTTAAATTGGTGGTTACATTGAGTTTGCAAACGCGCCACACAAACTTTCGATGGACTTTGACCTGATCACGTGGATTTATTCCCCTCTCACGTGGATTTATTACCCACGCGGGGAATAGATCGATTTTTTTCCCTCCACGTGACGTGCTCTCGACCAATAAGAAAACGAGTTTGAATAGGATATATAATAAATTCATTTATTCATTCTTCTATATATTTATCAATTCATTCATTTGTTCATTCATTCATTCATTGTTCAATTCATTCATTCATTCAGACTGGATGAGGTAGGAATGGACTTGTGTTTTGTTCAATCATTGTTTTATTTATTCTATTCATTCATTTAGTTTCCACTTATTTATTCATTTAGTCATCCATTCTATTCTTATGTTTATATATACAGTCATTTGAAAAAACATTGTCACTGATTGGCGTCGCGAATACGCGACTAGACCTGAAAGGAGTATGCCATTTGGGTAGAAATCACTAAAGCAGTTTGCTGCATATACATTGTATTATCAACATCTTGAGCTCTCAGTACCTTGTTTCTATTAGATTTACGCTAGCAATTGATTTGGGTGACACAAATCCTCTACATGAAAACTGAAGAAGTAGCTATTTACTTGTCCATATCTCCACACTCTATACAAGGGTTTATTTCTTTGCACAGAATGCTAAGGCACATATATTCATTCATGTACTTGCTACATATTTCAGCATATTCTTTAGCGCGTGTTAAAAATTTATAGCTTCAGTGATTTTTACCCATACTCCTGCTTGGGCTAGTTGTATATTCGCAGAGCCAGTTGGGGACAATGTTTTTTCTTGAAAATGTTAGCCTGCGCGCAGCCCCTTTTTTACCCGTAATAAGGGTCTGCGAATTATTGCAAGATTCCGTGTTCTGGACCCCCAGCCGAGTTGCACGATTATATATAACAGGCTCTGATTGGCTGCTACGCCAGCTCATTCTTACATACTCTCTGATTGGCTCGAAAGCTCGTACTCGCATCATTAGTACCTATTATTATCAATATTATAACCATCGTCACTACACCTACAACATTCCCATCAACATCACTATTAAATACCATCATTATCATCATCATATTATTATTATTGTAAATAATAACATGAAAATATGTTCTTCGGCCAACATTAGCCAGTATGATTGATAGAAATAAAAGAACTCACCAAACACAAACATAATAATGACATTTAATCAGTTTAAAATGTATTTCACTTACTACAATCGATAGATGACTCGATAGATATGATTCACGAAACGCTTTTCAAGTAAAAATTGTTTACCGCCACGTGTCGTGAATTCAAATGCCTCGTTTGAAAAATATTATAAATATTTTTCAGATGTATTTTGATATGTTTTACATCAATCAATAATTGTTCTTTTAACGAAGTATGAAGCTTATATATCCATGTCAGTCCTTATATTTGACGATTTTCGACGTGACATCGAACACTTTGAGACGCGAGCGAAGTTCATCAACATCGAGTAGTAGAATTCAATATTTCCGCGATAAGTCAACAATAAACTTGAGAACTATCAACCCATACAGGGGCTCTGATAAATTTGTTACTTCCATAAGTAAGTTTTAGTGCATTTAGGGACCGGTCATTATTTATGTGGGGGGGTGGGGGGGAAATTTTTTGTCTGAATCAAAAATACTATCCTTGGCCCACCCCCTGAGGTATTACATTTAACTTTTGACCCACCCCAAATGGAATTCATTTCAGAGGCAGCCCCCCCCCCCCCCCCCCCCCCCCCCCCAAAAAAAAAATCAGCATAACGTGTGTGTAGTGTTATGCATTAGATTATAGTTTTGGATTACCTGTGTAATTAAACCTCATGTAGTTCAAGATGGCGGATAAGTTAAGAATACAATCCATCTCTATCCAGTGTCTTTACTCACCCATCCTAACACAACAGTGTGGACCAATGTCCTACTCTGCGGCCACTTCTTGTTGATCTTGCTTGATATGTAAAATGTTCACTTTCGTTTTCGCTTTCACTGTTGATGTCTTCACTGCTAGTGTCACTTTCAGCATATAAAACTAGATCCTCATCGCTGCCACTTCCATCACTGTCACTTGCATCACCGTCATTTCCATCATTTTCGTCATGTTGGCGTTGAGGAAGTGACTTATCTGCTGTGTCTGCTGTTGAAGAACCTAAGAGATGTAAAGTTATCCGTTTAATCTTGTCCATCTTTTTCCCCTTTTTGCTCAGTTTATGGTACTCAATGTACTTATCAAGCTCGGGGACTTTCAGTGAGTTAAGGTTTCCACGCTCCACCAGCATTTTCCAGTCATAACTAGAAATTTCTTTTTTGGATCGAATTTCTTTTTCTCTCTTTTTCTCTTTTTTCTGATTTCACTTACACTAGCTAACTGTGACAAGTGTTCAATGTAGTTCTTGACAAACTTTTCTTCAACAATGAACGTTTTAAGAAATCTTTGATAGCATCTGTATCATCGATTGTTAACTTGCCAGATTCAAAACGTTTCTTAATGTTTGATCGTGGCTGCCAATCATCTGGAACTCGTCTATTTCCACTTTCATCAGCCAACTGCTCAGGCATTTTCAAGATTTTGTTCTAGCAAAGGGAAGAAGAGATCAAGGAGCCAGAAAGAGAACAAGGGAAAAGCAAACAAGCGAAAAACAGAAAGACTTCAGGCAGCTGTCTTCAAATTGATTAAGGGCATTACCCTAGACAGTTTCACTGTTGAAAATCTCTGTTTCCCAGAAGGCTACACGATTACGTGCACATGTGGACATGCACTTTGCGAAGAGGAACTAAGTAAAGATAGCCTTGCAAAGGTTAATAAGAGAAGTGCCATTAAACATTTAGAAATAATGAAGAATCAAGGACTATTTGCTCTGGATTCATATGAACTTATTGACAATACTATTGAAAGACTTCAAATGTTGTAGAAATATTACTGTTTGCTTTGTTAAACTGATAGAAACTAAAAAAAAATTAATGTTGCTTTTTATACATACTACATGGCAAATAATATACTAGGTTTGCATGGAAACACGTTTTTTATCCAATTTGATAACACACAACTTACTTTATACTTTTATACATTCATGTATGTTCTTTACAAAAGAGAAATGGACCACCCCCAACTCAGTGAAATTTAATTCCAACCCACCCCCTGTCATTGAAAAATATAAGCATGGCCCCCCCTATGATTTCTCCCCCCCACATAAATAATGACCGGTCCCTTACTGCGGTTTTTTGGCATTTCCGAGCCATTTTAGAAGAGACAACTTTTCGCCGCCTTTGAGCGGCCATCTTGTTTTGCTCGATCATGACACTAGTCTCTACTGCGAATGCGAGTACGAGCTCAGCTCAGAGAGTATGTAAGAATGAGCTGGCGTAGCAGCCAATCAGAGCCTGTTATATATAATCGTGCAACTCGGTTGGGGGTCCAGAACACGGAATCTTGCAATAATTCGCAGACCCTTATTACGGGTAAAAGAAGGGGCTGCACGCAGGCTAGAAAATGTCTGTATATTATATTTATTTGTTCATTCATTTATTCACACATTTTCTAATCCTATCATCCACTTCTGCTATTTCCCTTCCTTTATTAATTTCTTCCTTTCTTCCTTACCAGTATTGATCCAGCAAGGGTACTGCCCTTTGACATGAAAGATAATTTCTGGGAAATGGGAGAAACCGGTCCATGTGGTCCATGTACTGAGATTCACTATGATAGAATTGGTAATCGAGATGCTAAACACTTAGTAAACATTGATGACCCTACTGTTCTTGAAGTATGGAATCTTGTCTTTATTCAATTTAACAGGTTTGTCAAGTCATATAGATCAAAATATGGCATACTCTTATTGTTCTTGACTGTTCAGCCTCGTGTTCACGTTGGAAAACAATAGAGTTTGAAATCACATGTATGCGAGGCTGGGCAGTCAAGAACAACTGTTAGTCAACAAACTAGGCTTGACTCCTACACAGGACTGCGCTAAACGTGCAATAACTTGGACGTCTAACCGGTCAAAACGAAAATATTGTAATGATCGGTTCTGTGTGAACAGCATGTCCAGGTCGATCTTTTGACTGGTCAAAAATTTGTCCGCTCCTGTGTAAACCTAGCATTATCTAGCATAATATGTTTTTGCTTTTCAGAGAGAATGATGGTAGTCTGCGTCCATTACCCAATAAGCATGTAGACACAGGCATGGGCTTGGAGCGTCTTGTGTCCATTCTTCAAGGAAAGATGTCTAACTATGACACTGATATCTTTACTCCCTTCTTTGATAAAATACAACAGGTACAGGGATGATTACATCAAAAATGATGATGATGATGATGATTATTGTAATGATGATTGTGATGATGATGATGATTTATATAACATGACTATATAAAGATGAAATGATACTGATAGCACAATGATATTATTATAATAACATGATTTATCAATAGCATTATAATGATGTCAATGATCTATGTATAGTTTAATAAACAAGCAGGAGTGTTTTATCAGGATTTAAACCATGCGGCGAAGCCATATGGTTCTAACGGCTTAAAAAACTCCAACCTATATTTTGTGTTTTTGTAAAAAAAAATCAAGGATTTATGAAAGTTTATTAGAGAAAGTTCAGGTTAAAGTTTATGTAAATTAGGGTGAATCTTTATCAGGATTTAGAACACTCGTCATGGTTACGATTTCTTTTGTCAATTTGGACAAAATAGTCATTAATTATTAATGAATTTTTTTAATTTCCTCTAGAGTACAGGTGTACGACCATACTCTGGTAAAGTAGGTGCAGAGGATGCTGATGGTATTGACATGGCTTATAGAGTAGTAGCTGATCACATAAGAACACTATCAATAGCCATCTCTGATGGAGGCAAGCCTGATAACGTAGGAAGAGGGTTAGTAGTGTTGTACAAATAATTAATAACAGTATAGTAATTAGTAGCTGATCACATAAGAACACTGTCAATAACCATCTCTGATGGAGGCAAGCCTGATAACGTAGGAAGAGGGTTAGTAGTGTGGTAGAAATAATTACTGTGCGACTTGCCATACCATAGTCACTTACAAAAACTTTTGATGAATTTTTGACATTATTTGACATTTTTTCATCTCAATCGGACCAATTACAGACATCAAAGTTTCTAAAGTCTCCGCCTCTTGATATAAACTCTGCCTGTCGATATTAACTTGTACCTGATTGGTCCGATTGAGATGAAAAAATGTCTAAATAAAGTGAATGGCAACTAGCTAGTAAACTAGTATAGGCTGCGTCGGTGAAGATAGGTAATAGAATGAAATTGGTAACACCATAAAAAATGTTGACTTATATATAACTTTACCAACATTTCAAGCTTTAGCCCTTCGTCTAAGTACTTTTACTCCGACGAAGGGCTAAAGCTTGAAATGTCAGTAAAGTTAAGTCAACATTTTTGTTACGGTGTTACAAATTTCATTATATTACTTAAGGATATACAGGACACAATTCACCTCAAAGTACACGTTTTTTCAAAAACAAACTAAATCAAACAACAGATTGAAATCCACAACCTTATAAAAAATTGAGTTCAAAAATATTTTTTGCAAAGAAGATATAAATAAAAAAGCATTTTTGATAGTCTAATGAATGCGTTGGAATATTGACAGGAGCTGTCAAAATTTGTTATCTTAGAGGTCACGACCACATGGTATCATGTTGTTACAGCGAAAACAAACTGAACAAAGTAAGCTAAAACCAAACTAAACTGCAACGACATACAAAGTTTTTGATATTTATTTTGATAATTAATCATTCTACTAGTTCTCAGAGTTTTTAGAGTTCTAGATCGTCTTAGTCATGTTACGATCAGTCAAGGATCACATTTCTTACGTGACGCATATTGACTTACAAAGCCTAAACTTGTCAACATGGAATAAATAATCTTTTAATCCTATTAAAATAAAACTACAAATTTCTCAGTAGTAGAATTTGATAAAATGTACAACTTTAAAAGGTTTATTTGCAGAGATTTTCAGACCAATTAACGCGAAAATCGTCATGATGACTCAAACATATCTCAAGTTTCAAAGTGTGCCTGCGTTTGTTCTTTTTCTTTTTTTTCCGTCAGATATTAGCCATTTACTAAAGAATGCACTGAAAATATGTAGGTTGAACTTAAAAAATCAATAAAAAAATAACGAAGCGCCAAAAGACAAATCGCAGGCACACTTTGATAGATCAATATATGTACAATAATAAGGTCAAAAAATTTGATCCGTTCACATTAACACTTCTGCAAATAAACATCTCGCGCTAAGACAACACTCTCTTACTATATGCCCGATTTCTCAAAAACTAATAAATTTTATTTAAAACTTCAACTAAATATGTAATCTTTATCATTTAAGCTTTCAGGAAATGTATACTTTGTAGGGAAATTAATGTAAAGTAAACGCGTTAAGAGCCTAAAAAAACGTCCCGATTGTGTCCTGTATATCCTTAATGAATGAAGGAACGAAGGAATGAATGAGTGTGTGAATGATGAGTGATTGGTTGGTTGAATGAAATAAATAAATAAACAAATGGATGAAGGTGTGAATAAACTAATGGAAAAAAAATTAATACTTAGTTAATATATTATTATTGTTTTGATTCATTAGGTATGTGTTGAAAAGAGTCCTACGTCGCTGCATCAGATATGCCACTGAGAAGCTGAATGCTCCTCCTGGATTTGTATCGTCCCTTGTTTCCGTGGTGCTAGAAACATTGGTTAGTTCACAACTACATTGTACATCAACTGTTGTCAGTCATATATACCTATATATTCATTCATTCATTTTTTCACTCATTAATTTATTTATTCTATCCATTTATTTAATCATTTGTTCATTCATTCATTTATTAATTAATTAATTTTTTCTTTCATTCTACTTTTCACTCCTCCATTTATTTTTTTAATTTATTTGCTCATTCGTTTTTTCATTGATTCATTGATTTATTTTTATTAATTCATTATAAAATAACTATTTGAAATCACGTATTTTGATTGGTTGAGGCGCGTGCATTATGAGAGCACACAGCACGCGCGTTTGCATGTTGATCAATTTGTATTTTATAAAAGAAATATAAATCTTGCTTTCTGTGCTGTATGCAGTTATAAAGCACTTGGGGATTGTCAGAACACTCAAGAAGCTTTGCGTCGTGCTCTCTTAACACTTCTCTCGTGTTCTGACAACCCCGCCTGCTTTATAACTGCACACAGCACACGCGCACGTTTTCTATTTCTTCATTTCTTCATTATATCCATTTATTAAATTTATTTGTTCTTTCATTTCTTTTTTCAGTCATTCATTTATTTATTCATTTATTTATATATTGAGCTTACAACTTAAGCATAAAACTGTTTATTGAATTAGTCTATTTGATGTTAAACACTATTTTTTTGTTTGGTACAGGGTGATTTCTTTCCTGAATTGAAGAAGGATCCTCAACAGGTATGTACCAAGAAAAATACAGTTTAGTTGACTAGTTGACCACAGTCATCTTTTTTTACTTTTGGGCTTCCTTTTTTGAAAGAGACTGGGACTGGGACTTCTTTTGGAAGTCCCACAGGAATCCCAACGGAGAAAAAAAAAGTAGTTGAAATAGCATACAGAGGAAGCTAGCATATAAAGTTGTATCTAAAGTATTTGTCTTATATTCACTTTTTCCAATTTCTGGTTTGTTTTTGAAATATTTTCTTTCAATCCTTTCTCATTCACATATTTATAATTTATATTGTTACAGTATTTAATAAGCTAGTGAGCTCCTCTTGATGAGGTTTGCTCTTGGTGCAAACAAGATCAAATATCACAGACTCTAAATAAATAAAATTAAAAAAAAATTATTATAAAAAAATATAATAAAATAATATTTTTTTTTTTTTTAGCACTTCCTTTTTACATTGATATTAAAATCTTTTTTAAAAAGCATTGGGATTTCAAGAAATGAAATATAATTACCATATTATTTTTATCTTGTATATTCAATGTAGATTATTGATATCATTGATGAGGAAGAAACACAGTTCCTCAAGACCCTTGCCCGTGGACGGCGTCTATTTGATAGAACTGCAAGCAAGATCAATGATAAATGTATTCCTGGTGATGTGGCTTGGAGACTCTATGATACCTATGGGTTCCCTGTGGACTTGACTCAGCTAATGGCAGAGGAAAGAGGCCTTGCTGTTGACATGGAAAAATATGAAGAATCAAAGAGGAGGGCACAGGTAATATGTGGACATATAGTGATGTAGTTTGTTGTGGTTCTGCCAACCAAATGTTGTAAATTAAAAAATCTATTGTTAAAATTGTTGGCAAATTAAGGCCCGGGAACACGGCTTCAACATCCATTCGATTTTGTTGAATGGCAATGCTTTTAAACTCTTTCATCATTGTTGAAACATGTTGAGTCAATGTTGAATTGATGTTGAAAGAGTTTAAACATTGCCATTCAACAAAATCGAACGGATGTTGAAGCAAATGTTGAAGCCGTTTGCCCAGGCCCTTAGCATCACAATTTTAATACTTGTAAACAGCATGCTCACCTATAAAAAATTACACTTCTTCGTCTTGTATTTGTAAAATTGTTTGTTTGTTTGTTTGTATGTATGTTTCTTTCTTTCTTTAATTGTTTGTTTTCAATTCAATTCAATTCAATTCATCTTTATTTACTACAATTTTATTTAACAATAATTAATTGAAACAGATGCAATAGTAGTAGCTAACTGTAATAGCCAGAGGCTAGACTTGACAGTTAGCTGATTGTCTATATGTTTGATTGTTTGTTTGTTTGTTTGTTTAATTTATTTCTATATTTGTTTGTTTTATTGTTTGTTAATTTCTTTGTTTATTTTGTTTGATTATTTATTTGTTTGTTTGTTTGTAAATTTGTTTGTTTGCTAATGTGTTTGTTTGTTTGTTAATTTGTTTGTTTGCTAATTTTTTTTTTGAATTTATTGTTTGTTAATTTGTTTGTTTGCTAATTTGTTTGTTTGTATATTTGTTTGTTTGCTAATTTGTTTGTTTGTTTATTTGCTAATTTGTTTGTTTGTTAATTTGTTTGTTTGTTAATTTGTTTGTTTGTTAATTTGTTTTTTTGTTTATTTGCTAATTTGTTTGTTTGTTAATTTGTTTGTTTGCTAATTTGTTTGTTTGTCTGTCTGTTTGTTTGTTTGTTAATTTGTTTGTTTGTTAATTTGTTTGTTTGTTAATTTGTTTGTTTGTTAATTTGTTTGTTTGTTAATTTGTTTGTTGTTAATTTGTTTGTTTGTTAATTTGTTTGTTTGTTTATTTGATTGCTTATTTGTTTGTTTGTTAATTTGTTTGTTTGTTTGCTAATTTGTTGTTTGTTAATTTGTTTGTTTGCTGGTTTGTTTGTTTGCTGGTTTGTTTGTTTATTTGTTTGTTTGCTAATTTGTTTGTTTGCTAATGTGTTTGTTTGTTTGCTAATTTGTTGTTTGTTTGTTTGTTTGTTAATTTGTTTGTTTGTTAATTTGTTTGTGTGTTAATTTGTTTGTTTGCTAATTTGTGTGTTTGTTAATTTGTTTGTTTGTTAATTTGTTTGTTTGTTAATTTGTTTGTTGTTAATTTGTTTGTTTGTTAATTTGTTTGTTTGTTTGTTTATTTGATTGCTTATTTGTTAATTTGTTTGTTTGTTTGCTAATTTGTTGTTTGTTAATTTGTTTGTTTGCTGGTTTGTTTGTTTATTTGTTTGTTTGCTAATTTGTTTGTTTGCTAATGTGTTTGTCTGTTTGCTAATTTGTTGTTTGTTTGTTTGTTTGTTAATTTGTTTGTTTGTTAATTTGTTTGTGTGTTAATTTGTTTGTTTGCTAATTTGTGTGTTTGTTTGTTCATGGCTTGTACATACCATTGATGCATGATTGTTTAATGTTTTATGAATCAAAACTAAACTTATTTGTTCTTTAACTGGTAACAGGAAATAGCTAAAGGCAAAGGAGCATCCAGTGATGAAGCCATTACTCTTGATGTTCATTTGCTTGATAAACTGAAGAAAGAACTTCAACTTCCTCCTACAAATGACTCTGCCAAGTACAGCTATACATCTGATAACCAGGGCAATTATGGTAAGATGAGTTTAGACTTTGATATTAAGTTGACAAGGAAGACAAATTCAAAAACATTACAATGTCATTGTCAAGTGTCATTTTGACAATGTCAAAACGTTGTCATTTCTTTGTGTTGTCTTTCTTATCAAAACTATGGTAAGGAGAGGAAAACATGACAATATTTACAAAATATAGTAATTGCCTCATTATTAACAAGATCAAAAAAACCCCACAGAACACACATGTAAGAACAGCATTAGCAACAAGTGTTACAACAATAGCAATGACAAGCATCAGAAACAGCAGCAGCAACAGAACACACATGTAACAACAACAGCAATACCAACAACAATAATAACAACAATAACAACAATTATAATAACAACAGCAGCAGCAACAACAACAATGGCAACAACAATGGCAACAACAACAACTGCAACAACAACAATGGCAACAACAACAATGGCAACAACAACAATGGCAACAACAACAACAATGGCAACAACAACAACAGTAACAACAATAGCAATGACAAGCATCAGAGACAGCAACCACAACCACAACAATAACAACAACAGCAGCAACAACAACAGTGACAAACAACAACAATAGCAGCAGCAATAATAACAACAATAGCATAAACAATAACAACAACAATAATAACAATAACAGCAACAACAAACGCTATGACAACAAGAACAGTAGCAATGACAACATTGGAAACTTTATTTCTGATTTCTTTCTCAGACTTTTCATCATCAACTACCGGTACAGTCAAGGCTTTACTTTACCAGAAAGAGTTTGTCCAAGAAGTACCAGGTGGTGTTCATTGTGGTGTCATCCTGGACAATACTGCCTTCTATGCAGAACAGGGAGGACAAATCTATGATCAGGGCTTCCTTGTCAACGAGTCAGATGACGTGAGTACTGGTGATGGTGATATTGGTAATGCTGTCCATATTGAGGTTTGAGATGATGATGAGGAGGAGGAGGAGGAGGAGGAGGAGGAGGAGGAGGAGGATGGATGTGTTGGTGATGATAAGGAGGATGGCGACAGTGTTTGTGGTGCTGGTGGTGATAATGATGGTGGTGGTGTGGTGGTGATGATGGTGGTGGTGTTGATGGTGGTGGTGTAGTAGTATAGTGGTGATGATAATGAGGATGATAATAATATAGTGATGATGATGATGTTGGTGGTGGTTATTATGATTATGATTGTGATGAAGATTATGATTATGATGATAACCAAGATGATGATGATTATTGTGGTGATGGTCGTTGTGTTGATGATGATGATGATGATGATGACAAAGGTGATGGTAATGATGACGATTGGTTGTGATGATAATGTGATCATAGAAAATACTGCACATTTCTAATGTAATGTAATGGTGACCTAATCGGCTAACGCGTTGCTATGTACGTTTCATCCAGTTCAAGACCTTTGGGAATGAAAAACGTTTGTTCCAAATATTTTCCACGTAACAGTGAAATACATAAGACCCAAAAGATTTGAATTGGGTGGAAACGTACATAGCAACGCGTTAGCCGACTAGGTCTATTCAATAATAATTGTGTAACCATGGTTTCTTTGTTTGGTGTTTGTTTGTTCAGGAAGTAGAGTTCAAGGTGATCAATGTCCAGGTACATGGTGGTTACGTACTGCATGTTGGTGCGCTGGAAGGGACGCTTCGTGTTGGTGACACGCTAAAGAGTGCTATCGATGAGGTATGGGACACCTGCACCTTACAATGACTCTCCACTTACAGTACTCTCCACTTACAGTACAACACAATAACTGTTTCCACACAAGAATAAATAGATGGATGGATGGATAGATGGGTGAATTAATGGGTGGATGGATTAACAAATGGATGAATGAATGAATGAAGGGATGGGATGAATGAATATATGGATGGATTAATGAATGGATGAATGAATGAATGAGTGAAGGGATGGAATGAATTAATGGATGGATGGATTAATGAATGGATGAAGGGATGGAATAAATGAATATATGGATGGATGAATGAATGAATGAAGGGATGGATGGATTAATGAATGGATGAATGAATGAATAATTGAATGAAGGGATACATGAATAAATGTGATGAATGGATAAATTGATAAATGAAGGAATCAATGAATTTAGAGATGAATGGATGAATTAATGAATGAATGAAGAGATAATGGGATGAATGAAGGGATAATGGGATGAATGAAGGGATGAATGATTGAATGAAGAGATAATGGGATGAATGAATGAAGAGATAATGGGATGAATGAATGAAGAGATAATGGGATGAATGAATGAATGAAGAGATAATGGGATGAATGAATGAATGAAGAGATAATGGGATGAATGAAGGGATAATGGGATGAATGAAGGGATGAATGATTGAATGAAGAGATAATGGGATGAATGAATGAAGAGATAATGGGATGAATGAAGGGATAATGGATGAATGAAGGGGTAATGGGATGAAGGAATGAATGAAGAGATAATGGGAAGAATGAAGAGATAATGGGATGAATGGATGAATGAAGGGATAATGGGATGAATGAATGAATGAAGAGATAATGGGATGAATGAAGGGATAATGGGATGAATGAATGAATGAAGGGGTAATGGGATGAATGAATGAATGAAGAGATAATGGGATGAATGAAGGGATAATGGGATGAATGAATGAATGAAAAGATAATGGGATGAATGAAGGGATAATGGGATGAATGAAGGGATAATGGGATGAATGAAGGGATAATGGGATGAATGAATGAATGAATGAAAAGATAATGGAATGAATGAATGAAGGGATAATGGGATGAATGAAGGGATAATGGGATGAATGAATGAATGAAAAGATAATGGGATGAATGAAGGGATAATGGGATGAAGGGATAATGGGATGAATGAATGAATGAAGAGATAATGGAATGAATGAATGAAGGGATAATGGGATGAATGAAGGGATAATGGAATGAATGAATGAAGGGATAATGGGATGAATGAAGGGATAATGGGATGAATGAAGGGATAATGGGATGAATGAAGGGATAATGGGATGAATGAATGATGGGATGAATGAAGGGATGATGGAATGAATGAATGAAGGGGTAATAGAATGAATGAAGGGATAATGGGATGAATGAATGGATGAAGAGATAATGGAATGAATGAATGAAGGGATAATGGAATGAATGAATGAAAAGATAATGGGATGAATGAAGGGATAATGGGATGAATGAATGAAGGGATAATGGGATGAATGAATGAAGGGATAATGGGATGAATGAAGGGATAATGGAATGAATGAATGAAGGGATAATGGGATGAATGAAGGGATAATGGAATGAATGAATGAAGAGATAATGGAATGAAGGGATAATGGGATGAATGAAGGGATAATGGAATGAATGAAGGGATAATGGAATGAATGAATGAAAAGATAATGGGATGAATGAAGGGATAATGGGATGAATGAAGGGATAATGGGATGAATGAATGAATGAAGAGATAATGGAATGAATGAATGAAGGGATAATGGGATGAATGAAGGGATAATGGAATGAATGGATGAATGAAGGGGTAATGGGATGAATGAAGGGATAATGGGATGAATGAATGAAGGGATAATGGGATGAATGAACGGATAATGGGATGAATGAATGAAGGGATAATGGAATGAATGAATGAAGGGATAATGGAATGAATGAATGAAGGGATAATGGGATGAATGAAGGGATAATGGAATGAATGAATGAAGGGATAATGGAATGAATGAATGAATGAAGGGATAATGGGATGAATGAAGGGATAATGGGATGAATGAATGAATGAAGAGATAATGGAATGAATGAATGAAGGGATAATGGGATGAATGGATGAATGAAGGGATAATGGGATGAATGAATGAAGGGATAATGGAATGAATGAAGGGATAATGGGATGAATGAATGGATAATTGGATGAATGAATGAATGAACACTGATGAAAGGATAAACAAATGAATGAATGCTGAATGAATAAATAAAGTTACAAAATTCATGAATAATTAATGACTATTTTGTCCAAATTTACAAAAGAAATCATAACCATGACGAGTGGTCTAAATCCTGATAAAGATTCACCCTAATTTACATAAACTTTAACCTGAATTTTCTCTAATAAACTTTCATAAATCCTTGATTTTTTTTTACAAGAACACAAAATATAGGTTGGAGTTTTTTTTAAGCCGTTAGTAAATTCGCAGATCGTGTTTTATCTGGATTTAAACCACTTGGCTTCGCCGCGTGGTTTAAATCCTGATAAAACACTCCTGCTCGTTGACTAAACTATACATAAGAAATGACTGAATAAATGATGAAGCTGGAGAAAAAAGGGTGAATAAATGAATGAGAGAATAAATGAGATTGAATGAAAAATGAATGACTGAATAATCAACAATTGTAAAGAATCCCTGAAAATCCCCGAGAGGAGTGATCATCAATATATGTAACTGTCTATGTAATGGACGACTTTCATAAATGGCCGCCACTAATTATCATAATTTTTAAAATTGATGTTTTAAGAAAAAGAAAGCTGTCATATGATAGGCAAGAAGATATAAGAGTTTGAAAAAACAGAAAAACACCAAAACGATTCAACAAAGGCCTCAGCAGAACATTTCATAAAACACTCTACATTTTTCATTGAGCATAACTTCTTTGGTATTTTAGCCAGAGCATCAAAACCTTCCAAACATGCCTATTTCAGGTGGTTCTTTCATATGACTTGAAAAATCATTTTCCGGTACATGTTATGGTATTTATGAAAGTGGTCTATGCACTGATGCGTACGTGGTGTAAAAAGGTTTAGATATTTATATATTATTATTTGTATTAGGAGCGACGACATCATTGTATGAACAACCATACAGCCACCCACATCTTGAACTTTGCTCTACGTAAAACAATGACTCATGACAGCGACCAGCGAGGGTCTTTGGTGGCTCCTGATAGGCTACGATTTGACTTTACATCGAAGGTAACAATAATCGTAATTTAATAATTTATAGAGCGCATAAATCTATATACATATTTTACTCCGACGAAGGGCTAAAGCTCGAAACGTCAGTAAGTCAACATTGTTTACGGTGTTACAAATTTCATTCTATTACCTATCATTTATATCAAACACCGACGCAGCCTATACTAGTTTACTCGCTAGTTTCTATTTTTTACGGTGTTACAAATTTCATTCTATTACATATCATTTATATCAAACACCGACGCAGCCTTTACTAGTTGACTCGCTAGTTGCCATTCATATTCAAATGCGCAGGTAACTAATGCGCTAAGTTAACTAAATAGACGGCAAAATTACTATGATTATTTCTACTTTTGCGTGAAAACGAGGAAACGAGGGAAGTTTTGGCCGAGAGAGAATGAGCTGGTGAGAGGTGATGTTTGAGACAGTAGGGAGGCGAGTGGGGAGCTTGCCTCACTTGCAGCTTGTCCGTTATTCTCTCTCATGCTTTGTCGGCCCAGCAAAATTTCAATCGATTGAACAATCAATCAATCAATCAATCAATCAATCAATCAATCAATCAATCAATCAATCAATCAATCAATCAATCAATCAATCAATCAGTCAGTCAATCAATCAATTAATCAAACACTCCAATGAATGAATGAACTAGTCAATTAATCAATTGATCAAACACATCAATGATTCAATGAATGAATCAGTCAATCAATCAATCAATCAATTAATCAAACACATCAATGAGTGAATGAATCAATGAATGAATTAGTTAATCAATCAATCAATCAAACAAACACATGAATGAATGAATCAATAAAATAAATACATCAATTAATAATTTGATTGTATCGTGTAGGGTGCCATGACAGTAAAACAAATCAAAGAGACAGAGCTAATCAGTCAAGAAATAGTCGACCAAGACCTCGAGGTGTTTTCTAAGGAGGTTCCCCTTGCTGTTGCTAAGGATATAGCTGGACTAAGGGCCATCTTTGATGAGGTATTACAACGTTACCGTAACAGAAACGTAGCGTTTAAACATCTACATACTGTACCGTAACGCATCTTCATACATACAACTTTACATACTGTAACGTACATAAACGTAACGCACCACTTACGTGTACACATATATATACTGTACCGTAACGCATCTCCATACATCCAACTTTACATACTGTAACGTACATAAACGTAACGCACCACTTACTTGTACACATATATATACCGTTCCGTAACGCATCTTCATACGTACAACTTTACATACTGTAACGTACATTCACGTAACACACCGCTTACGTGTACACATATACATACCGTATCGTAACGCATCTCCATACATACAACTTTACATACTGTAACGTACATTCACGTAACACACCACTTACGTGTACACATATATATACCGTATCGTAACGCATCTCCATACGCACAGTTTTACATATTGTAACGTACATAAACGTAACACATGTACGTTTACGTACCGTAACGATCTCCGTAAGTGCAGCTATACGAACCATATACATAAACACTTCAGTATATAACGCATCTCTTTACGTATAACTTAACGTATCGTGACGTGCATTTTTGTAACGCACGTATACATAATTTACTGTAAAACGTATCATACCGTAACATACCTTTATCATATACGTCTACACGTTGATACACCGTACCGTAACATACAGTAACACATCTCTGTCCGTACAATCGTTCGTAACGAAGTAAGCCACTTACTTTACACGTATACAAACCGTACCACCGCAACACATACAGTAACACATCTCTGTACGTACAATCGTCCATAACGAAGTAAGCCACCTACTTTACACGTATACAAACCGTACCACTGCAACACATACAGTAACTACACATCTCTGTACGTACAATCGTTCATAACGAAGTAAGGCACCTACGTTTACACGTATACAAACCGTACCACCGCAACACATACAGTAACACATCTCTGTACGTACAATCGTCCATAACGAAGTAAGCCACCTACTTTACACGTATACAAACCGTACCACCGCAACACATACAGTAACTACACATCTCTGTACGTACAATCGTTCATAACGAAGTAAGGCACCTACGTTTACACGTATACAAACCGTACCACCGCAACACATATCGTGACACATCTCTGTACGTACAATCGTAGGTTTATCCCGATCCTGTACGCGTTGTCTCGGTTGGTTCATCATTTGAAGAACTGCAAAACAACCCACAAGCTGGATATAAGCACTCTGTAGAGTTTTGTGGTGGGACGTAAGTAATACATGTAGATTTTAATGATAGTGGTGATGATGATGATGGTAATGATGATAAAGATGATGATGCATATATTTCGAGGAAAATGGTATTAAAATACTAGGTATATTTTTCTCTTACATGAGAAGAAGCTATGTGAACTAAATAATATTGATCGAGTATTGACTAAATTCAAAACAGTTCTTTCATTATGGAAATCAAGAAGTCTAATCCTATACGGGAAAATTCAAGTTCTGCGATCTCTCGCCCTACCAAAACTATACTACGTCTTTAACAAAATGTCGATCAAAGAAGAAATCATTAAAATTATAGAGAATATAGCAAAATATTTTATTTGGAACGGAAAGAAGTCAAAGATAAAGATAAATACAATTATAGGAGATTATTTAAAAGGAGGTCTAAATTTTCCAGATTTTGCCATGGGCTTAAAAGCGAATAAAATCAAATGAATATTAGATTTGAAAAGGTTATTCAAAGAAAACAAAACATTTGCCACCATCATTGCAGCAATTTAAAAATTTGTTGAAATATTATGAATTGATTGAAAGAAAAATGACCATTAATAAGAACAAAACTCATATCCATAATAAAAAATACGGCCCCAATGGGTCCATGTGGCTGGCTACTGCTTCCCTGATTGAAACAATTTGAAGTTTTGTTATATTATGGAGTTAGATTGCTTTATGTTTTGTTGTTGATTGGAGATATGTTTGAATATGGTTGGGAGTGCCGAATTGAGTTTTTGTTGAAATGATGATCATGATGATGATAACATTGATTATCGTGATGATGATTATGATAATAATAACATTGATGATGATGACAGTGACGATTATGAACTATGGTGATTGATGATAGTGATGATGATAATGATAATAACATTGATTATCGTGATGATGATTATGATAATAATAACATTGATGATGATGACAGTGACGATTATGAACTATGGTGATTGATGACAGTGACGATTATGAACTATGGTGATTGATGATAGTGATGATGATAATGATAATAACATTGAATATCGTGATGGTGATGATGATAATAATAACATTGATGATGGTGATAGTGATGATGATAATGATAATAGCATTGAATATCGTGATGGTGATGATGATAATAATAACATTGATGATGATGACAGTGACGATTATGAACTATGGTGATTGATGATAGTGATGATTATAATGATAATAACATTGATGATGGTGATAGTGATGATGATGATGATTGATGTTAATACGAAAGAATGTAAGAATACGTATTCTTTGTATTTACAGTCATCTTCAGCGATCAGGTCATATGAAGGCGTTCGTTCTTGTCACCGAAGAGGCCATAGCGAAAGGAATTAGACGTATTGTGGCCATCACTGGACCTGACGCGCAACGAGCTCACAAGAAATGCGAAGTCCTGGAGGAGCAAGTCAAAAAGATAAAGACCGAAGTAGAAGCAAAGTTATCGTCAAAGAGTCTGAACGTGAAAGAAAGTAGTCAGGAAATCAACAGACTGAATGAGGTACGAATAATCTTCTGTCTTTTTTAATAACTAACAACAACAAACACACACAAAATTTACAATGAAAGAGTGCCACAATAAATGTGACACACGAGAAGACATTTCATTTATTCATTTATTTAATTGTTCATTCATTTATTTATTTAATCATTCATCCATTTTTTCATTAGTTTGTTCATTTGTTCATTCCTTCATCCATATATTTCTTCCTTCATTTATTTAATCATTCTTCCATTTCTTCATTCGTCCATTCGTTCATTAGTTTGTTCATTTATTTATTGTTACATTGTTCATTTCATTTTATTTATTTAATCATTCACTCATTCATTCATCCATCCATTTTTTTTATTTCTTTGTTCGTTCATCCATCCATCCATATATTCTTTATTCATTTATTATTTTATCCGTCCATCTAGTTATCTATTATTATGCACATCTGTTCATTCGTTTTTTTATTCATTGATTCTTCATCCATGCAGTCATTGTTTTGGACATCCTTTCATCCATCCATCTGTTCGTTCGTGCATTCAATTATTCATCCGTTCATTCATGCATTCATTTATTCGTTCGTTCTTTCGTTCGTTTATTCTTTTTTTTATTTTATTCGATTTATTTGAGTTTTGGTTTTTCTTTGTGCTTCATATTTCACGTCTAATCACCGGAACAAGTATCGTCCGAATTGAGTTAAACACTTTTTACACGATACAAAAAATATAATAGTTTCTTTAAAACGTAATCAGTTAGACCTTGGATTGCATGACAGCTGGTAGAATTAGGACTAATATCACTTTGAAATTATTAGATACCCATTGAGCATAAAAGCTGTATTTAAAATAAAATGATAATCTGCATGGAATAGTCATTGCGTCTAACAGTTATTGTTATTATTGTTGTCTTTTAAATTTTAATAATCTTTTAATTAAATCAGTTAGATCTTTGGTAGGCAGCTGTTAAAGTTAGGACTAATAACACTTAGGAAAAGCAATAGGAAAAGTGGGTGTGAAATTGGACTTCATTGAAAACCATTAAGTTTCAAGGACACCGTTATTACTTCCACCGCCGATCAAAATGAAATATCAAAGAGCTTTGGATAACATTTTGAATTTTAGATTTGGAAAATAGTGAAAACATATGTCACTTGTTATCAATGTGTCATTCTGTGATGTACACCTGGTCTTGTGTGCAATGTGTTTACGCTCTTCTTGATTTAAGCTTTTGGAGTTATTTAGGCTCAAGTTAGAGTTAAAAAAAAAAAAAAATTGGAGAAGAGCTGAGCCAGGTGTGAAAAAAGGTGAAAAGAGAATCGATTAGAATCGAAGAGAACAAAACAAAATCGAAGAGAACAGAACAGAAGAGAAGAGAGCAGTGCAGAAGAGAACAGAAGAGAACAGAAGAGAACAGAAGAAAACAGAAGAGAACAGAAGAAAACAGAAGAGAACAGAAGAAAACAGAAGAGAACAGAGCAGTAGAGAACAGAGGAGAAGAGAACAGAGGAGAACAGAACAGAAGAGAAGAGAACAGAAGAGAACAGAAGAGAACAGAAGAAAACAGAAGAGCACAGAAGAAAACAGAAGAGAACAGAAGAAAACAGAAGAGAACAGAGCAGTAGAGAACAGAGCAGTAGAGAACAGAGGAGAAGAGAACAGAGAAGAACAGAACAGAAGAGAACAGAAGAGAACAGAAGAGAACAGAAGAGAACAGAAGAGAACAGAACAGAACAGAAGATAACAGAAGAGAACAGAAGAGAGCAGAGCAGAGCAGAGCAGAGCAGAGCAGAGCAGAGCAGAGCAGAGCAGAGCAGAGCAGAGCAGAGCAGAGCAGAGCAGAGCAGAGCAGAGCAGAGCAGAGCAGAGCAGAGCAGAGCAGAGCAGAGCAGAGCAGAGCAGAGCAGAGCAGAGCAGAGCAGAGCAGAGCAGAGCAGAGCAGAGCAGAGCAGAGCAGAGCAGAGCAGAGCAGAGCAGAGCAGAGCAGAGCAGAGCAGAGCAGAGCAGAGCAGAGCAGAGCAGAGCAGAGCAGAGCATGAATTCTACATCAGCAAGAAATTATTCTGAATGCTTTCCTTTAAGAACTGAAAATATATACGTCGCAAATACACTAACGTACGAATACTTTATAGTGGTCGTGGTAATATTCAACGCGGTGATTGCTTGTATATCAATATGTAGCAATACAATGGTGATCGTGACTATCTTAAAGACACCTTCACTAAGAACGCCTTCTAATATATTACTAGTAGGCCTATCATTCACTGATCTTGCCGTCGGCGTTCTCTCCCAGCCGTCCTTCTGTCTGTACAAGTATTCTGAGCTCAGTCAAGACGTCACGCTGTTTTGCACTAGTGGGATGGTGTTTTTATTTAGTACTCTACCTTTTACCGCGGTGTCGTTCTTATTGGTCAGCGCCATCATCACTGATAGATTCCTAGCTGTCGTGTTACATCTGAGATATCAAGAGCTTGTCACGCAATTTTGCGTTGCTGTAGCCGTGACTGGGGCTTGGATTGCTGGACTTATATTTACATTCTACACTGGCTACTTTTATAACCATGTTGCTACGTTCGTATTCAACATTATCTTGGTTATTTCGCTGTTTTCTATTGACGTAGCGTTCGTTGTCAAGATATCTCTTGTTATTCGACATCATTCGATTCAAATCCACTCCCAAATGCAAGCTGCTCAGGAGAGTAACGCGAGTCACGCAACACTACCCAATATCAGGAAATCTGTACGCATTGTCTATCTTGTGATATTGGCGTTTCTCTTCTGTTATGTACCTTACGGGGTGATGAGGAGCGCTATTGAATTATTACCGCACCATTTAAAGTTCTCCACTCTAACACGTATCTGTTTTTCATTGTCCGAGAGTCTTATAATGTCAAATGGCATCTTGAATCCCTTGATATACTTCTGGCGAATCAACGGAATGAGAAACGCTTCGATTAGACTTTTGAAAAAACTGCGGTGTTCTGGGAATGATGTTAATTAATCAACTTTGTCGTCGTAATCTTCATAAGTCATAAGCATTGAATTGTGGATTGTCATCATCATCATCATCATCATCATCATCATCAACACCATCACCATCATCACCATGAAAAATATAGCGCACACACTACCACTACATTCAAATATTCTAAACACACAACTGTGCTCACTTGTTGTTTTGATAACTTCAATTTCTGATGAGACACTTTAAGATTATTAGATACCCGTTGAGAACAATTGTTGTATTTACAATGGAAAAATAGGACAGGTGGGCTTACAATTAGAATTCGTCAATAAATTTTCATTGTGAAACAATAGGAAAAGTAATGTGAAATAAGACAAAAGTTCTATTTATTGTGAAACAATAGGAAAAGTTGGTGTGAAATTGGACATCATATCATTGAAAACCAATAAGTTTCAAGGGCACTACTGTATTTACTTCCAACGCCGTCATGGACAGGATGAATATCAGAGAGCTTTGCATAACATTTTGAATTGTAAATTTGTAAAATACTTAAAACATATGTCACTTGTTATCGATGTGTCATTGTGTGATGTACACCTGGTCTTGTGTGAAATAAGGCTTCTGTGCAGCCGCTCTTAGTGTCGGTTATTTCCCCCTTCCCACGAATGTGCAATGTGTTTGAGCTCTTGTTGATTCAAGCTATTGGAGTTATTTCGGCTCACGTTAGTTTAAAGAAAACATTGGAGAAGAGCTGGCCCAGGTGTGAAAAGAGGTGAAAAAAGGAGTCAAGAGAAGAGAACAGAAGAGAACAGAAGAGAACAGAAGAGAACAGAAGAGAACAGAAGAGAACAGAAGAGAACAGAAGAGAACAGAAGAGAACAGAAGAGAACAGAAGAGAACAGAACACAAGAGAACACAAGAGAACACAAGAGAACACAAGAGAACACAAGAGAACAGAGCAGAGCAGTAGAGAGCAGAACAGAACAGAACAGAACAGAACAGAACAGAACAGAACAGAACAGAACAGAATAGAACAGAACAGAACAGAACAGAACAGAATCGAACAGAACAGAACAGAACAGAACAGAACGAACAGAACAGAACAGAACAGAGCAGAAGAGAACAGAAGAGAATCGAAGAGAAGAGAACACAAGAGAACACAAGAGAACACAAGAGAACACAAGAGAACACAAGAGAACACAAGAGAACACAAGAGAACACAAGAGAACAGTTGAGTCCTTTATATGCGTTGCCGAAATTGTCTTTAGAACATGAACTCTACATCGGCAAGAAATTATTCTGAATGTCTTCCTTTAAGAACTGAAAATATATACGTCTCGAATACACTAACGTACGAATACTTTATAGTGGTGGTGGTAATATTCAACGCGGTGCTTGCTTGTATATCAATATGTAGCAATACAATGGTGATCGTGACTATCTTGAAGACACCTTCACTAAGAACGCCTTCTAATATATTACTAGTAAGGCTATCGTTCACTGATCTTGCCGTCGGCGTTCTCTCCCAGCCGTCCTTCTGTCTGTACAAGTATTCTGTGCTCAGTCAAGACGTCACGCTGTTTTGCACTAGTGGGATGGTGTTTTTATTTAGTACTCTACCTTTTGCCACGGTGTCGTTCTTATTGGTCAGCGCCATCATCACTGATAGGTTCCTAGCTGTTGTGTTACATCTGAGATATCAAGAGCTTGTCACGCAATTTCGCGTTGCTGTAGCCGTGACTGGGGCTTGGATATTTGGACTTGGATTTACATTCTACACTGGCTACTTTTTTAACCATGTTGCTACAATCGTATTCAACAATATCTTGGCTACCTCCCTGTTTGCTATTGACGTAGTGTTCGTTGTCAAGATATCTCTTGTTATTCGACATCATTCGATTCAAATCCACTCCCAAATGCAAGCTGCTCAGGAGAGTAACGCGAGTCACGCAACACTACCCAATATCAGGAAATCTGTACGCATTGTCTATCTTGTGATAATGGCGTTTCTCTTCTGTTATGTACCTTATGGGGCGATGAGAATCGCTATTGAATTATTACCGCATCATTTAAGGTACTCCACTCTAACACGTATCTGTTTTTCATTTTCCGAGAGTCTTATAATGTCAAATGGCATCTTGAATCCCTTGATATACTTCTGGCGAATCAACGGAATGAGAAACGCTTCGATTAGACTTTTGAAAAAACTGCGGTGTTCTGGGAATGATGTTAATTAACTAACTTTGTCGTCGTAGTCATCATAAGTTATTAGCATTGAATTGTGGATTGTCATCATCATCATCATCATCATCATCATCATTAACACCATCACCATCATCACCATGAAAAATATAGCGCACACACTACCACTACATTCAAATATTCTATACACACAACTGCTCACTTGTTCTTTTGATAACTTCAATTTCTGATGAGTTTAAGGAATATATAGTCTGATCTAAACACTTGGGATGTTGGGAGAACACGAGAGAAGCGTAGCGGAGTGGTTTCCCAGCTTCCCAAGTGTTTTCCCAACATCCCAAGTGTTTAGATCAGAGTATATTACACGGAAAACTGTCTCATATTACTTTTATAAAATAATAACTCAATAAACATGACGGCTTTGCTTCCAAAACATCGCTTTATTTTCGAAATGTAATTACAAATTCTTCCTACATTGTCAGAATACAAAACGGACCAATCACAAATCCAATAAGAACAACGGTGTGTGAAGAGTTGAAACGGAATGTTTGTGATTTTCAATGCGAAGTTTTCGCACAAAATCTGTTTTTGTGTTCAAAAATAGCAATCAAGCTCAATGGAAAATAGTTGGATTAACTCTCATAGGAAACTAAGACTACTGTATGTAAGAAAATCATCACATCTTCTCTTGATAAAATGAAAAAATGGATCAAATCAAGTAAAATTCATAATTTGAAGTTCAAGTCAACACACGAGGGGGTTAAGTGCATGATGAAAACATTTGCCGGGGTAATTTTGAAGAACTTTTGGAGAGGAAAAGTTGTCAAAAACAATTAACAGGACTTTCTACTTGTGTGGAATTGTTCAGAGTTATCTGTTTGAAGGACGTGCTTCAGCAAACCAACATTATTTCACCGACAAACAGTTATGGTGGGGTAGGGAGTGGTTGATTTTTTGTTTCAAATTTACAAATTGTCACAACCCTTCCCTTGCCATAAACGTGTTTTTCATGACCCTTCCTTCTGATGTTTGCCAAAATCGTGATCCCTCCTTCAGTTGCCTAGGAAACTTAGTAACCTCTTCTTCAGAAGCCTTGACAATTCCATATCCCCTCCTCACAATCACCCACCCCCTACCCCAACATAAATAATGACCGCTCCCTTAGTTCACGGTGTTAGAGACAGTTCATGGACACTTTTGGCTTCTTGTTTTACTGTAAAATGAAGGGATTATTATTATCAAGAACGTTTTTGAATTGTCAGAAGATTTGGTCAACTGTTTTGCTTTGTTTCAAGACAAACACAGGATTTATCAAAACATATTTTTTTGCATTTTGGACGTTTTTGATCCCGAGTTATGATTGAAATGAACATACGAACGAATGTGATGACTACTATACATGATAAAAAGCAGAGAAGAATTAGCAAGATTTTTGGACACCACAATTTGCTAGTAAATGTAAGTGAAAACTATTAATTCATCTAAACCGCTTTTAATTTGTGAAGTAATTTTTTTAGAAAATTGCCAACTCAAAATGAAAACAAAAATTCAGATTTTTGCCAGTGTAACTTTTTTTAAATTTGTTGAAATCGTAACTAAATATTGTTGTATAAATAACATCATCAGACTTTCATAAAATAAAATAAATTATTCTGTGATTTGATTCTGATCTTTTAGCTTTTGTGTGAATTTGTTAATCGCTTCGTCACTCATGGCATGTTGTATGTTTGACTGATATTTGACTTTTCAACAAAATACTCCAGATTCTGTTTATTCAAAAAGATTACAAAATAGGTATGATTTAAAAGTGGTAATATAACTTTGTTATTGTATCCCATTCAATTTCAAATGTCCGAAACTTATCTTCCATCTTTGTGTAAAGGGTTCGTGAAAAAGCTAGAGAAAAAAAATCGTCCACGAAAAGGAATAACGTGAGCGCGTAATATAGTCTCATCCAACACGATGTTTTGGCCAAACAAAGCACGCGTTATACTTAAATTATTTTATAATAACCGTTTTTAAATTATACAAAAAATGTGATTGTTTCTTTGAGAAGTATAGTAATCAGTTAGACCTTGGATAGGCAGCTGGTAGAAGGAAGCCAATAACACTTTGCATTTATTAGTTACCCTTTGAGTACAAAAGCTGTATTTACAATAAAATAATAATCTGCATGGAATAGTCATTGAGTAAACCGTTTTTACACAAGACATTATTGTTATTATTAATTCCTTGAAATTCAAATAATAAATAATAATAATGTTTAATAGAAAACAAATCTCGCAGCCCAAAGGCTGAATTACATTTGTAAGATTCAAAATTAAAATTATGTACATTTGTATCAATAGATAATATAATATAAATATAATATATATAAGAAGTCATACAAAAATATAAAAAGCTATACATTATAAGCATATAATCTATACATTATATAGAACATTGTCCGATAAAGACGCTTAGGCTAACTTAGATGATTTAATTACAAAAGAGTTCTCATAGCGATTTGTCTTGCAGATAGTTCGGTATTTAACAGGGTTCCTTAGGTTGTAATTAGAAGTGTTTAACGGTGGTAATAAATCTCGAAGCTTGTGGTTTGAGTCTTTTTCGATAGATGTAAATAACTTTTTACACAACTTCTCTCTTCTTTCATAGAGGGACTCCAAGCCGGTTTCCATCAGGGCTTCACGGTATTTGCGTTCTGGTAGAATTATACGTAAGGCACGCTTTTGTATGTGTTCAATGTCGTCAGACAAATAACGTGGCATACTATGGTGGAAAACTTGGCAGGCGTACTCCAAGATAGATCTTATGCAGCTACAATAAAACTGGATTAGTGATTTAATGTCTACATCCGCACGTTTCAATTGCTTGATTAAGTATAGACGCTTTGAGGCCTTGGTTACAATGTCATCAATGTGATTGTTCCACTTGAGATTGTCACTAATAGTCACGCCCAGGATTTTAGCACTTTTTACAACTTTAAAGCTTTGGTCGTTGACAATTGCGATAAGGTTATCTAAGCGTGGGGTTTTGCTAAAAGTTACTTGGATCTCTTTGCATTTAGATGCGTTTAGTTGGAATTTGTTCACTTCTGACCAGTCAGCAACTTGTAGTATGGAGTCTTGTATGGTACTTACTCCGGATCAATCAGTTAGACCTTGGATTGTATGGCAGCTGGTAGAATTAGGACTAATATCACTTTGGAAATAATCAGTATTTACTATGAAACGATAGGACAGGTAGGCGTGAAATTAGAATTCGTCAATAAGTGTTCATTGTGAAACAACAGGAAAAGTAATGTGAAATAAGACAAAAGTTCATTTAGTGTGAAACAATAGGAAAAGTGGATGTGAAATTGGACTTCATTGAAAACCAATAAGTTTCAAGGACACCGTTATTACTACCACCGTCGTACGTGGACAGGTTGAAATATCAGAGAGATTTGCATAACATTTTGAATTGGTGATTTGTAAAATACTGAGAACATATATCACTTGTTATCAATGTGTCATTCTGTGATGTACACCTGGTCTTGTGTGCAATGTGTTTGAACTCTTCTTGATTCAAGCTATTGGAGTTATTTCGGCTCAAGTTAGAGTTTAAAGAAAAAAGTGGAGAAGAGTCAGGTGTGAAAAGGTGAGAAGAGAGGTGAGCAAAGGAGTCAAGAGAACAGAAGAGAATCGAAGAGAACAGAAGAGAATCGAAGAGAACAGAAGAGAATCGAAGAGAATCGAAGAGAACAGAAGAGAAGAGAAGAGAACAGAAAAGAATCGGAAGAGAAGAGAAGAGAATCGAAGAGAATCGAAGAGAAGAGAAGAGAAGAGAAGAGAAGAGAAGAGAAGAGAAGAGAAGAGAAGAGAAGAGAAGAGAAGAGAAGAGAAGAGAAGAGAAGAGAAGAGAAGAGAAGAGAAGAGAAGAGAAGAGAAGAGAAGAGAAGAAAAGAAAACAGAAAAAAATAAGAGAACATAACAGACGAGAAGAGAAAAGAAGAGAAGAAAACAGAAAAAAATACAAGAAGGATTCACATCCCAAACGTTACCTGTATATGCGTTCCAGAGATTTTCTCTCCACCTGCCTCCTTGAAGAAGAACATGAACTCTACATCATCAAGAAATTATTCTGAATGCCTTCCTTTAAGAACTGAAAATATATACGTCGCAAATACACTAACGTACGGATACTTTATAGTGGTCGTGGTAATATTCAACGCGGTGATTGCTTGTATATCAATATGTAGCAATACAATGGTGATAGTGACTATCTTGAAGACACCTTCACTAAGAACGCCTTCTAATATATTACTAGTAGGGCTATCATTTACTGATCTTGCCATCGGCGTTCTCTCCCAGCCGTCCTTCTGTCTGTACAAGTATTCTGAGCTCAGTCAAGACGTCACGCTGTTTTGCACTAGTGGGATGGTCTATACATTTAGTACTCTACCTTTTGTCGCGGTGTCGTTCTTAATGGTCAGCGCCATCATCACTGATAGGTTCCTAGCTGTTGTGTTACATCTGAGATATCAAGAGCTTGTCACGCAATTTCGCGTTGCTGTAGCCGTGACTGGGGCTTGGATATTTGGACTTATATTTACATTCTACACTGGCTACTTTTATAACCATGTTGCTACAATCGTATTCAACAGTATCTTGGTTATTTCCCTGTTTTCTATTGACGTAGTGTTCGTTGTCAAGATATCTCTTGTTATTCGACATCATTCGATTCAAATCCACTCCCAAATGCAAGCTGCTCAGGAGAGTAACGCGAGTCACGCAACACTACCCAATATCAGGAAATCTGTACGCATTGTCTATCTTGTGATATTGGCGTTTCTCTTCTGTTATGTTCCTTTTGGGGCGATGAGGATCGCTATTGAATTATTACCGCACCATTTGAAGTACTCCACTCTAACACGTATCTGTTTTTCATTGTCCGAGAGTCTTATAATGTCAAATGGCATCTTGAATCCCTTGATATACTTCTGGCGAATCAACGGAATGAGAAACGCTTCGATTAGACTTTTGAAAAAACTGCGGTGTTCTGGGAATGATGTTAATTAATCAACTTTGTCGTTGTGATCTACCTAAGGCCTGGACAAACGGTTTCAACATTTGCTTCAACATCCGTTCGATTTTGTTGAATGGCAATATTTTAAACATTTAAGCGTTTAAAAACGCTTTTAAACTCTTTGAACATTGTTGAAACGTGTTGAATCGATGTTGAATTGATGTTGAAAGAGTTGAAAGCGTTTAAACATTGCCATTTAACAAAATCGAACGGATGTTGAAGTATATGTTGAAACCGTTTGCCCGTGCCTTTAGTTACAAGCGTTGCAATTGTGGATTGTCATCATCATCATCATCATGACCATATCATCATCTTCAAGCATCATCACCACCACCATTATCACCAAAAAAAAGTAAATCTTTATATTTATACTCGGATTTTCAGAGTAGCAGATATTGCTCATTTCAATAGTCGCGCACACACTACCACTACATTGGAATATTCTATACACACAGCTCTGAGCCCCTCCCAGGGGTTTAAGGGTTCAAGGGAGCACGGGCATTTATTTTTAGGGATCAAGTAAGCAAAATATGATAAAACAATAGTTTTAGGGATCAAGGGAGCACGGGCATTTATTTTTAGAGATGAAGGGAGCACGGGCATTTATTTTTAGGGAACAAGGGAGCAAAATGTGATAAAACAATAGTTTTTGGGGATCAATGGAGCATAAGGCAAAACATTTTAGGGAGACAGTTATTATTAAGCGTTATGGGCTACTAGAAGATCTAACGCTATATAAATAAAGCTTATCATCATTATTATTATTATTATTATTATTATTATTATTATTATTATTATTATTATTATTATTATTATTATAATTATTATTATTATTAACAAGGGAGAAAATGCAAAAAAATCAAAAGGAGCATGCACATCCCCCTCCCCCCCTCCCCCCCTCCCCTTTGGAGGGGCTCAGCTCTTCTCACATGTTGATTTTTGTGGAGGGAGGAAAACCGGATAACCCTGAGAAAAACCCTTGAGAAAAACCCTTGATCTGTATATCGCAGTACAGTATTGTAGTTGTTCCTATTTGAAAAAGAAATATATAATAATCTAAGTAGCTTTGAGGCAACACATGCAGAGAAAATGTCGTGTGATAGATTCTAAGAGAAGGGCTTGCTGTATTGCGTCCAAACACAACAACGCTTCTAAGAAACTAAGAGTAATTCCCAACGATATCGTTTCCGTTGTTGCTTCTAAGAACTCTTCATTTTATTGAATCATGTTTAGTTTAGTTTTATTGTACGCCCAACCACAGCAAATCTTCTATAGAGGTTTGACTGCCTAAACTAGTTGGGTAGCCTGCTAGCTTCAAAGATCTTACGCTATTGGATCATTAATATAATCAAACAACGTTGTTATTTTATTATCCAATCACAACGACTGTTCTAAAAACGTTTGACCCTGCCCTCGATAACTAGCCACAACCCACACTGTATTTTCGTATTGTGTTACCATATTTGTG
>OX459100.1:11543585-11661085 GCA_949775045.1 Metridium senile
GCTAGCTTCAAAGATCTTACGCTATTGGATCAATAATATAATCAAACAATGTTGATACTTTCTTATCCAATCACAACGACTGTTCTAAGAACGTTTGACCCTGCCCTCGATAACTAGCCATAACCCACACTGTATATTTCAAGAAATATACAGTGAGAAGAAAATCAAATATAGTCAATGTCAGTATAGCTGTTGTTCAAAATGAGACTTTACTTCTAGATAATTATATAATGATTTGAACAGGCCAACAAATAAATAATCAAACAAATAGACAAACAAACAAGCAAACAAACAAACAAACAAGCAATCTAACAGCCAAACAAACAAACATACAAACAAGCAATAAATAAACAAGGAAATAAACAAGCAATCTAACAGCCAAACAAACATACATACAAACAAGAAAATGAACAAACAAACAAACAGGTAACCAAATAAACAAAACAAATAATCAAACAAACATATAAGCCAGCAATCAAATAAATTATTAAAGCGGAAGCAAGCAAAGCACATAAATATACAAAAAAAATTGAACATGGTAATAAGTAGCCTGCGTAGCAAGCGATATGGCCGCGCGAAACCTAAGACGAGTGCAAAAATACGAGGTCGGGGAGGGGGAGGGGAGAAGAGCGGAGGAAACGCTTGCAACCTTCCTCTCCCCCTCCCCCTAACTTTTGTACTCGTCTTAGGTTTCGCGCGGCCATATCGGTAACACAGCTATCCCAAAACAACCAAAAAACAACTCCCGTTCCCCAAAAAAGAAACGCTTGCTACGCAGGCTAGGTAATAAGGTTCGTCGTTACATAGCTTGTGGCAAATAATATCCCAGACATATACCAACCACTTGACATCTATGTTAGTATTTTATAATCTTGATTTAGTTGGACAACCTTACTGACATTGACTGTATATCTTAATAACAGGACGTTATCGAGAAGGGACTCAAGGCCGACGAATGGACGAAGGCAGTTTCGGAGATACTCGGTGGGAAGTCGGGAGGAAAAGCAATGTCCGCTCAGGCGTCGGGTCCCAACGTAAAGAACGTCAAAAAAGCAATGGAAGTCGCCGAACAATTCGCGAAATCGAAACTACAAAATTAAGTTAATGAATAACAAGACGTGCATGCAATTCACATAAAACTTCAAACTAGCTGGAGGATAAGACTGCTGTTTATTGATGAGTAGATGCACAAGTTATTGTTACAATAACAGTTATTGATGTTAATCTACTGTGAAAAGACTTGACTGTAATGCGTCTACTTTGAGAGACATTCGATCGCCAAGAAAAGATTTTTCGTGTCAGCTGGTATACGAATCCTTGAAGCACTTTAATATTGGCCCTTTTCACATGAAAGGACGGACTAATCGTCTGGAAGGACTTATCGTCTGGACGGACTAATCGTCTGGACGGACTAATCTTTTGGACGGACTAATCATTTGGAGGGACAAATCGTCTGGACGGACAAGTCGTCTGGACGGACAAGTCGTCTGGACGGACTAATCGTCTGGACGGACAAAACGTCTGAACGGACAAAACGTCTGACGGACAAGTCGTCTGGACGGACTAATCGTCTGGACGGCCTAATCGTCTGGACGGACTAATCGTCTGGACGGACAAAACGTCAACGGACAAAACGTCTGGACGGTCAAATCGTTTGGACGGACTAATCGTCAGGATGGACAAGTCGTCTGGACGGACAAGTCGTCTGAACGGACTAATCGTCTGGACGGACTAATCGTCAGGACGGACAAGTCGCCTGGACGGACAAGTCGTCTGGACGGACTAATCGTCTGTAACTTTGTTCGTTTAATGTGAATTTAACAAAATCAGTCGACTATTCGTCTGAAATTGTATTCGTCCCGTTTTCACACCACTTGACTTGTCCGCCATAAGACAGGATTTGTCCTTCAAGACGTTGTGTCCGTCATAAGACGATTTGTCCTTCCAGACGATTTGTCCTTCCAGTCGATTTTTACCGTCATAAGACGATTTGTCCATTCAGACGATTTGTCCGTCATAAGACGATGTGTCCGTCCAGACGATTTGTCCGTCATAAGACGATTTGTCCATCAAGACGATTTATCCGTCATAAGACGATTTGTCCGTCATAAGACGATTAGTCCGTCCAGACGATTTTGCCGTCATAACTGAGACGATTTGTCCTCCCAAACGATTTGTCCGTCTTCTGTAGTGTAAAAAAAGGCCCATTAGATATACACTATAGATTATGTCTAATTCACTGAATCATAGTTACTAGCTCACTAATAATGAACTATTTATACGTGCTATTGGTGATAACTTCATTCTGCGATAAACTAATGCTTGTCTGTACAGGCCATAATATCAAAACCTCTAGATCATATTGAAACTAGACGCTCTATGAGCGTGAAGTCGGGCTAGTCATAAAATCAACACAGGAGGCTAAACAATTCTACTTTAAGCTTCCTGTGTTCGTTCCCAAAGTATCATGGGGGACTATACGCGACATGACAGATAGATACATAGATTGGCTAAAAGATAAACCTAGAGTCGGGCCTTCTATAGCCCGACTAATGATGTCTTACCAGAATACATATATACAACAAGTCAATCTAAACGCTTCGCTTTATACACAACATGCTGTATATAGAATACACCTATTTCAATTAACGTTGTCCATCTGGAATGGTTGATCTGAGACCGATAGGAATTGTGGGAGCTTGTTAAACTGCAAATACACTATTATAATCACGCTCGAATATTAATGTTTACTTCTGAAATACCGTTATCCATAATTCAGCACCATTCAAGTGTGATTAAAACAATGTATTTGGAATTTAATGAACTCCCACAATTCCTATCGGTCTCAGATCAACCATTCCAGATGGACAACGTTAATTGAAATAGGTGTATATCTAAACGACAAAACAGAAATCGGAAAGGCCTGTTTTGGTAGAAACCTACGTACAGACCCTTGTTGAGACGTGCCTACTCTAGTAGAGGGGCACCTAAATGATCTTCAACGAAGATCGAGAAATATTATTATTATTTCGTTATTTTTTGTTGCCGTCCAATAGCTTAATTCAGTGATATGTTCGCGATTCGAGTTGTTCGAAAATCGGCTTTTCAGTCGCTACACAATCAATCAATATCTCTTTGTTTTTCTTTGAAAAATATCAACCAGTTTGTTGATGGTTCGTGTGAAGCAGGCTTTCAAATTGAGTGATGGTTGATGGAGCTTGAAACGTTTATATATGGATCTTGTAAGGGTTTTTAGAAGTTGACCCAATCTTTTGTTGTACTCGTCTGTGAATGTCAATTTAATAATAACTTTATTAGAACTCCACAAATGTTTTTTTACCTTATTTACAGGTAAAATGTATTAATATGTACAATAGATTAAGTAGTATATAAAAAACGAGCAGCAGTGTTTTATCAAGGATAAAAACCCGAGCGCAGCGAGGGTTTTTGATCCTTGATAAAACACGTGCTGCGAGTTTTTTATATAGCTTAAAAAACTCCAACACTTATTCAAAACTAAATTATAAAAGTTTCTTGAAGAAAAGTCCAATTTGGAGACAAACTTTATTTGCAAGGTACACTGCGCATTCTCATATCACACCATGCACCATTAAGCACCACATTTGGCATCCCACATTTAAGAAAGGTCGTGTATAATATAGTAGGAGCTTGATAGCATTGTTTCGAGTGATGCCTCTAGTAAAGGTCAATGATGAGAGATTAAAACTGAGACCTTTACAAGTGTCATAGGTACATAAAGACACACGTACCTTTATCATAAAGACACACGTACCTTTATCATAAAGACACATGTGTTTTTATATAATGTACCTATGGCAGTGTTTTATGGGGTATAAAGGTCATGCATGTGACCAAATTGGAATGTCCCGATTGGACTAATAGCTCATGAATTATTAATGAGTTTTTTAAATGTTTTTAAAAAACTCATTAATAATTCATGACCATTTTGTCCAATCCGATGCCCCTCTCTGGTCACGAGGAAAGCATTGTATATCGCATAATCTACGGCTGAAACGCGGAGGGATTTGAATGCGGCCCAGGGGAATGATGATGTACAATAGAAGAACAATGGAATGCAAATGAACATGAAGCATTATATAATGGCACATGTGTCATTATATAATGCTTCATGTCCATATTTCAGATATTACCCTTCCCCCCATCCCCCCATCTCTACTGACGAGTGAACATCAGACTTAGAAATAATTTACTTTTAGATTTTTGGCGAAAAAAATACTTTGATCATGAGTGCCAATGCCAGGATTCGAACCGAGATCTTCTGCTTGGTTGTATCCGAGCTTTAAGCCATTATGCCACTGAGGCAATCGATGAAAAGTATGCAACGAAAAGTCATCAAATTCATTAGCATTCAAGTTGGTAAGCATTCCTCTATTATTAGTGTAGATCAATTCCCAAATGCAAACAACCTTCCGTTTTCTTTTGTTTCATCGATATTGGACAAAATGGTCATGAATTACTAATGAGTTTTTTAAGCCGTTCAATAAACTCGCAGAACGTGTTTTATCAGGTTTAAAATCCCTTGGGCTTCGCCCTCGGGATTTTAAACCTGATAAAACACTCCTGCTCGTTTATTAAACTATACATATAAAATCTTAAGTTGTATTGTATAAATAATGTCTAGACTTCTCTTTAAATATTTTAAGACTGTTACATACTGTTATGTCACTGTATTTTTTGTAATTTCAAAAATTCGAAGTGCATTTTTCGATCATGCAGTCTTTATCTGTTATAATAATAATAATAATAATAATAATAATAATAATAATAATAATAATAATAATAATAATAATAATAATATAATAATATAATAATAATAATAATAATAATAATAATAATAATAATAATAATATATAGCTTATATAGCGCTTATTCAAGTCTGTTCTAAGCGCTTAAAATAAAAATACAAAATACAAAAAATGGATATGATTACAATGAAAAAGCTAATTTAAATAAATGAGTTTTGAGTTTGGACTTGAACGAAGATACACTTGAAATGACAGTAATTGAAGGAGGTAGAGAGTTCCAAAGTAGAGGAGCAGCGACTGAGAAAGAACGTAGACCATATGACTTGAGATTGTACGACTACTTTGAGGATAGCGATACCTTTATTGTTTTTAGAATAACTGTTTTTTCTTAGTAGTTTCCAATACAAATGGTGTTTACTCTTGGCTAATTTGAATTGCTGCAAACCTAGCGAAATGATTTCTATCTTTGGAAATGAATATCCTTTTTCCATTCAATTTTTTTTTTCTTATTACCGACTTCCTTTGTATGTTTTGAGAATAGCTGTTTTTTCTTAGTAGTTTCCAATACAAATGGTGTTTACTCTTGGCTAATTTTTGCATTTGCTGCAAACCTAGCGAAATGATTTCTATCTTTGGAAATGAATATATTTTTTTTCCATTCATTTTCTTTTCTTTTTTTTTCATATTACCGACATGTATGCTTCAGTGTGTGGACTGTAGCTTAGATTGTGACATTGTTTTGAAAAAGTTGTATATTTTTGGTATCTGGTAAAGCACATGGCAAGGCAAGGAATACACATCTTAAAAACATTAAAAAAACACTTGATTCGTGTCTACTCTTTGATCACTAATTAACCTACAATAGAGGCTTAGACAGTGCACTTTTAAAGAACTCGAAACTGGTCTATTTGAAGTTCACCTACAATCTTTGTCAAACGTAGTTGGCACGATTTTAGTATTTTACCTCCTAGTGACTACTTCATTTATTTAAAAAATACATTTTAAATAACAAGTACTCCTCTTCGCCCCACATTAATGTTGGTCTGAAAATTATAGTGCATTAGGTCAACCGCATAAGCACCAAACAATGACTCTCTCGTTTCTCGTTTCAAAACAATAGCTGTTTTTCCTCAGCAATTCAAAAACAAGTTTTCTGGTATTGCATGGTGTTCTTAATAACATTAACCAATAGTATATTGTTTTACGTTCTTCCTGTTCATTGTATATTTTGACTTTTTCCATTCATTATTAAAATAGCTTCACTTATTGGAAGGAATTGTTTCAGACGACACCAAATACAGCGGATGCGCGTAGTCTTTTATCTCAAAATCATGTGGACAACAAAACCTTTTAAGTTATACAGGAAAAAGATCTGGTTAAAAATAATTCCTGTTAAGAATTTTTCTTCATCGCATGTGCACCGTTATTCAATTGCACGTGCGGTTTTGAAGATATAAGAAACACAACTGGTTTTGAATCTGTTTATCAAGTCACAGCCTGCTTTTTATCCTGCTATATATGAAGTGAAGTAAACTGCACTGCATCGCTATGTTGGTTTTCAATCATTCCATCAAGTCACAGCCTGCCATAATTATATGAAGTGGAGCAACCCGCACGTGCAACGCGATCCAACTGCACGTGCGGATGTAAGTTATAAGGAGCAATCGCAACGAGTTTTCAATCAGCCCATCAAGTCACAGCCTGCCTTATATGAAGTGGAGCAAACCTCGTTTGTTAAAACTAAAATGACATCGACTAAACAGCGCCTTGTTGCCAACACGTCAACCAAGACGTTGGTCGCGAGAACGGATTTTGTGGTTGAGTTTGTCCCAGTTGGTAAAGAAACAGAGGGTGGTGGTGCTGAACAAACGTTCTCACAAACACAGTCTTTTGCAGATAAGTTAAACTTTGCGCAAACTGTTTTCCCCGAGTATTTCGCATGCCAAGCCTTAGAACGCATCGATTCATCAGTGATACAAGACTTAGAAAGGAAGCTATTGACTGGTTATATTGCAGCTCAACAAAGCAAAACTGTGGAACATTTGAAATGGTTGGTGAAAGAGTTTGGGATGAACTGTTCAAGTTTGACCGCAAAATGAACTTACATTATCGGCAGTTATAGAGAGACCTGTTTATTAAGAATCCAGAACACTGCTGCTCGAATAATACCAGGACATCGCAGGAATTATCACATTACACCTATATACTCATTGACAAACATCTTCACTGGCTCCCAGTTCAGGCAAGATCTAAGTTCAAGGTTCTTCTCAGTACTTGCAAAATTCTTAATGGCCAATCTGCTGACTATACTTAAAATCTACCATCAAGCCAAACTGTCCTGCACGAAATCTACGTTCACCGTTCACTTCTTACAGTCCCTTATGTAAATACTAACTATTATGGTGCCCGTTCGTTCAATTTTGCTGCCCCTTCACTTTGGAACTCCCTACCTGATAACATTAAAAACACTAAATCAGTATATTTATTTAAGTAAATGGAAACTAGCGAGTAAACTAGTATAGGATGCGTCGGCGGTGTTTGATATAAACGATAGGTAATATAATGAAATTTGTAACACCGTAAAAAATGTTGACTTACTGCCATTTTCACATACATGCGAACTCACAGGCTCAAATACTGAACTCGTTTTTGTAGTTATCGCTTCCGTCAATCAAACGCTCGATAGTTTCCGACTGCTTTCCGCAGTATCGACATTCAATATGGCGGGGTTTGAAAGGTTTGTTCTGATGATGTTGAAGAATCCTCAGAGGAGAAAATAGTCATGAATTAAATCGTCAAGGAAGAGGGCCCGGAGAGGAAGTAAGTATCACAATACTTCGAAGTGAGTGGAATGTCTAAAACAAACGTGTTCGATCATAATGATTGCTTTTGTGGTGAAATTTACACTTCACTTCAATCGAATTTCAAACAATTTAACGATTTGAGTCTCCTCTAAATCTTGCTGTCGTTTCGCAGCTATTATTTTCTCTAAAAAATGTCTTCAAAATCGTCGCAAAACTTTTCAGATTCCACCATATTGAATGTCGTTACTACGGAAAGCATCCGGGAAATGTCGGAAGTTTGATTGACGGAAGCGAAAACTCATATAAGACGAGTTCGGTATTTTAGCGTTGGAGCTCGCATGTTTGTGAAAATTGCAGTAACTTTACTGACGTTTCGAGCTTTAGCCCTTCGTCGGAGTAAAAAAGATTAAAGAGAAAACTCTTTTCACAATATTTCGCATGATTCATTTCTATTTTGTTTTCTCTTTACAGTGAAAGGACATGATGCGTGCCCTTCTAGACTGCATTATTCGTTTTATTATTCGATTCTTGACTTCATTCTTCGTTTTCCAGAATTCCGTTAATGTATTCAAAAACTGAATGAAACCTCTTTAAATCTCACGGAATAATCAGATTTATTATCTATACATAATATATATATATATAATATATATAATATATATAATAGTGTCAATTATTTTTGATATCATAATTATTTATATGAATTTTGAGAAGTTTGAAAAACGAAAAATGAAGTCAAAAATCGAATAATGAAATGAATAATGCAGTCTAGCTAGACGGGCACGCTTCATGTCCTTTGACTGTAATCATTTTTATTTCAATTGTACATAGAAGTTATCGCATTGGGATTAGAAACGCGCCATAGAAATAAGATAGATCTTGCAGTTAGTAAGCTGAATTGCATGCATGTACAATATGTAAATATAAATAAGTAAAAGTACTAAGAAATTTATAAAATTGTAATGTTATTATTATATATATATAATTATATTATAATTATAATTAATTATATCCCGATAGTCCCATACGCGTCTGATAGTTCTAGAATCTTTCATCGCCGGGCTCTTGATTTTTTTCTTGGTTATATTCAACGGATGTGACGCAGGTCACACACGCGTGTGATAGTTCCAGAATCTTTAATCTCCGGGGTCCCGATATAGTGTCCCATACGCGTCTGATAGTTCTAGAATCTTTGATCGCCGTTGTCCCGATAGTCATAGTATTCGTCTGATAGTTCTAGAATCTTTGATCGCCGTGGTCCCGATAGTCCTGGTTCACGTCAGATAGTTCTAGAATCTTTGATCGTCGTTGACGTCCCGATAGTCCTATATAGTCGTCTGATAGTTTTAGAATTTTCAATCGCCGGGTTGCCGTTAGTCCTACAGTAGAACTCGTCTGACAGTTTTAGAATGTTTAATCGCATGGGTCCCGATAGTTGTCGATTCCATAGTTTGTGAAATAAATATGTATTTGATAACACAGCGGTCAAACGACTACGCATGCACGAAAAAAACAAACAAGTAAAATGATCCAGCACACAAATCTGACATTCGTACGGACTATCTGAAAAAACGATGGAGTGTACATCGCTTTTTTCTCAAAATATAAAGAAAAATACAAAAGTGTAAACTCGTGGTAGCTTTAAAATATAACAAAGTTATGCACACGGAACTTCAAGCTTACATATTCAGGGAATTTCTTATAATTCGACTTGAAACACTAGGCCGAAACTCCTTATGTTTACTATGGTGGCAAATGTACCGCTGTGAAAATTTTGCCGCACAAGGAACTTTCGGTCGCTATTATGATCTTATACTACTGAATATTATGACATTTTTAACATTTAAAACTTTCTGCCAAAGAATAGTCTCCCACACAGCCGTTTTTACGGCTGTGGGGGTAGGGGAATGGAACGGTAGGGGAATGGAACGAGACTAAAAACGGCTTCGGGGGAGCTGAGACTAGCACAAAAAAAAATACGAAGAACATAGAACATTTAAATATTCTCCATTTCAAATATAGCCTTACTCTCCATAACTTTCAATGCGATTACTCGATTACCTTATATACTTTGCCCTTCATAGTAATTGAAATATCAATTAAACTACTTAACAGACTCGTTGAGAAATCTTCTTATACTCTTAAAATATCAATATAGACGTAATTCAGTGCAGCGAGGTTTTATGAATAAAACTATCTATCTCTTTAATCACTAACCAGCCGTTTTGCATTCTTCCATCACTCTAATCCTATATAAGGTGGACGTTAAAGATCATGTTGTTATTTACTGCGACTTAGTGCGATATAAGGCTATTTTATCAAAAAATATCAGAGGCGACATAGGGCAATTTTAAGCAATTTAAGGCGATTTTATCAAAAACTATAAGAAAATCAGAGGCGACATTGTAAACGATTTAGGACGATTTAAGGCGACTTAAGGACCCGAGGCAGGTCGGTCAGGTCAGTCAGGTCTCGGAGGCATTCAATAACCACACTGATTGTAAACTGCTGGTTTACAGCAGTCCGATAAGTCCACCACATTTTCAATATAATTATAAATAATCACTGAAACTAAGCTTGTGAATAACTGAATAACTGTGGATGCATTAATTTCCCCGGTCAGTTATATAATTTGCAGCCACGGTTAATTACGTAATATGTAGCCATTACCGACTACACTCGTTTTTGTTAGGTGTCAACCATTGTGACATTCATATATATATATTCAAAATTTGTTAATTGTTTAGACAAGCCTCTTTGATCAAACAATGTTCGATTGCAACATATTTCTGTGGATACTTAATAATTTAAAAGAATTAAAAATTAATGTTGCAGACACTAGACTGGCTGCTAAAAAAAATTCCAAGCTAAAATTTTCATTGTCTCGTTCTATCAAATATGTTTCGTATTTCAATTTTGAATGTCTTGATTGTCGTTTAGAATGTCAAATACGAGTTGAGTATGTCAATACATCGTATATTTTAACTGGCAGTTGTTTAAACAGTTTTCTGTCTTAATTTGAATTCTAAAATTGTTTTATTAGTACCATCGGTACCATCACATAGTCAACATTATTGTTATCATCATCGTCATTGTTATCATCATCGACATTATTATCATCATTGTCATTATCATCATCATCGTTATTGTTATCATCATCGTAATTGTTATCATCATCGTCATTATTATCATTGTCATTATTATCATCATTGTCATTATCATCATCGTTATTGTTATCATCATCGTCATTATTATCATTGTCATTATTATCATCATTGTCATTATCATCATCATCGTTATTGTTATCATCATCGTAATTGTTATCATCATCGTCATTATTATCATTGTCATTATTATCATCATTGTCATTATCATCATCGTTATTGTTATCATCATCGTTATTGTTATAATCATCGTCATTATTATCATTGTCATTATTATTATCATTGTCATTATTATCATCATCGTTATCATCACCATCATCAATCATCGTTATCATCATCGTCATTGTTATCATCATCGTTATCATCACCATCATGAATCATCGTTATCATCATCGTCATTGTTATCATCATCGTTATCATCACCATCATGAATCATCGTTATCATCATCGTCATTGTTATCATCATCGTTATCATCACCATCATGAATCATCGTTATCATCATCGTCATTGTTATCATCATCACCTTCATCAATCATCACTAACATTATTATTATTATTATCATGATCATCATGACTATCGTCTTTTTCATCATCACCATCCTCATTATCTTCATTATTATCACACTAAATCATTATCACTTCACCAATGTACTATGGAAAACCATTATATACTATTGTCAAGTATAACCCCACTATTCTACAGATTCTATATAACACGATTATTTCACTTCTGGAACTTTCATGGATTATATAGACGTGACCGTACTGCATAACAAATGAATCCAAGGAAATGGGCCGATTGGCGAGACATAATTAGTTTTATTTGATTGGGCCTTAAGCCTGATCGTCCGGTTATTAAGTCCTGTTAGTAATCTACTGTGATTGGCTGAAAAACTCTATCAAGTGTATAAGACGATTTCTCAACGAGTCTAACAAGTAGATTAATTGATATTTTTCTTACGAGGGGCAACGTATATAAGACGAAGAGCTCAGTTTTATCTAGTTATTCCGATAAGCCGCATACTACAGTAACAGATTATCTCTGTAAGCACTAGCTTGTACAGAAAGGAATTTGAAATCGTAACTGAATTGAAACGAGAGGAATTGCTCAAGCCAAAGACGAGAAATCTATCTGTGGGCAAGTGCGAGAATATTGAGTCAAATCAACGACTAGAAAAATATATTTCTGGACAAACGAAGACGAGTATTGTGGAGAACAACGAGAAAGTTACATCTGCTCAGCATATTTTATTATTCCCGAAAACTACCTAAAGGAATATCTCAACGAGAAGACTATATATCAGGAAATAATATTTCGGATAACTGTCGTCAAACATTTTGCAGCAGGAATTAGAAAACGAAACAATTCCTCCTCCTGTGAGAAATCAGAAAAGGATATTCCTCGAACAGCGAAGAAACAGTGCTCAAAAGTCTTCGTCGACGATTCATCGTTCTAGAACACCTGCGTGACTCGCTTACACGTGAGTACTGAGGGAAAGACACTGACCTGAACGGCAGCGCAAAAAGAAATTATTACGAGAAACGAGAAAGGAAAAACATCTTAAATAGATAAATAAATCTGAAAAGTTTGAGAACGCTTATCTTAACTATTCCAAACAGTAACGAAGTAAATTATTCCATAGAACAACGAAGTAATTTATTCCATAGAACAAACGGCGTTAATTACCAACATGACGACCAGAGTCTACCCGAAGGGAAAAATGGAGCCATGTGCCGTACCAGCGATAAAATCGAATGATCTCTACCAACAACAAGATTACGAACTGATCTTCACTAAGCTAGGAGTTTTAAAGATCTGCGATGGGAAGTACGGCTGTTTATCTCCAAAACATTCTCCTACCCTGGAACGATCAAGAAAAAATCACAGCCGACGGGACAATTATGATGAAGATGAGTTGATTAATGCCATGGAGAAATTCCCCGACTTTTTGCCTCCTGGTTTTGCAGTTAGTATTGGAAGAAGTGGACACGTTTTAGGTAGCGAGCGATCACAAGGGAGTTTAGCTGATAGGAATGTTTTTGAATGGATTCGACGAGAATATGGGATGTTTGAGTATTAAGAAAAAACAGTTGTTTCTATGAGAACATATAGCAATTTAAACTAGTATTCTTTAATTTAATGACGAATCTGTACTTTTTATAGCACGAACTTTCAATCGCTTGTACTACTGTATTTTGAAGCTTTTAGATTTGATACATGTGTAACTGCATGATGTATCAAAGAGAATACCGATCAGAGATGTTTGAGTGATTAAGACAAAACAGTTGTTTCCATGAGAACATATAGGTGTTTAAAACAAGCCGTATTATTTAATTGAATGAAAAAGCTGCACTTTTTATAGCACGAACTTTCAAACGCTTTTACTACTGTATTTTGATACATGTTGTATCGAAGAGAATCATGAGCAGTGACAATAATATTTCCTTCCTATCTATAGGAAGTAATTTATTTTGGGAATATCTCAATCCCTATATAAAATGGCTCCAAGTTAAACGAATTTCTGGCTATATGTAATTACCATAGTCTATTTGTAAGCAGATGTTAAGAGTATTCAAATATTTATTGCATGTACATTGCAACTTTTATAACTATTTCGTTTTTATACTTTAATTAAATGTTACTAAAATGATTACCATTTTTGGTGGAATAAAAAGCATTCTTTGAAACATGGTGTAAATTTATTTTAATTTTATTATTGTTGAAGTGGACTTGAATATACAATAGTTATTTTCTTTTTTAGTTAAAAATTATTTTACAAATAGAATGACATTTTTGTGAAATTAAAACGTTATTCAAATATGACATGATATGAATTAATCGTCATTGTGTTCTGGTTTTAATGAAATAGCTATCACGATGAATATGCATATTTCTCATTTATGAATTGCAAAAAATAATCTTACAAAGCAGATGGCATATTTTGGCGAAATTAAATTACAAAAAATAATCTTACAAATCATCTTTTTGTGGTATTAGAATATTTTTGCACCAGAGTGCGACTTTATTTACTTAATAAAATCGTTTTTGATTAAACGGTTGCGTAACAATAGCATATTAAATAGAACAAATCCATAAAGATAGTTGAACATTACCCTTACTCTTTTGATTCATAAGTTACAAGAGGATACTCGAACCGCGAACACTTTAAGATTTTTTGTTACTTTTTTTAACCCAATATAATTATAAAAATAATTATCTCAGTGTATTTGAACTCACTGCTTCATTTTTAGAGGTTTTGAAGCAGTAGAAGGTTCAGAAAATAATAACATGAAAAAAGTCAAGTGTTCATTGGTCGAGAGCCCTCACTATAATATAATATAATGATGAATGTTTTAAGGTAAGCTTCGTTAATTATTGTGTGTGTCATGCAGATCGATCGGAACATTTTATTCATTTGACAGACTTTCACAAACAAAGATCATGCTTCGAGTTCTGGTAAATTCCGGTAATATTCATTGCGTTGCGGAAATATAAAACGATCATTAACTTTTGATTAGACGCGAGATTGTTATAAGAATCGTCAGTAGGTATTAGCACTATGTTGTTATCAAGTAAACCGGTTATCGCCGTTTTTACAGCGGATTAGCGTACAAAACGTTACTAATACTAAATGTAATATTTTACAATAACACTCTTTTAACGGTGTATAAGTTACCATTTTTACAGCAAGTAACACTCTTTTTACGGTGTATAAGTTACCATTTTTACAGCAAGTAACTCTCTCTTTTTACGGTGTATAAGTTACCATTTTTACAGCAAGTAACACTCTTTTTACGGTGTATAAGTTACCATTTTTACAGTAAATCACACTCTCTTTTTACGGTGTATAAGTTACCATTTTTACAGCAAGTAACACTCTTTTTACGGTGTATAAGTTACCATTTTTACAGCAAGTAACACTCTTTTTACGGTGTATAAGTTACCATTTTTACAGTAAGTAACACCCTCTTTTTCGCAAGGAACTTACTCAAAGGATTATAATCATTAGGACGTTAAAACGTCCGTTAAGCAAGTCATGCTCTGACTCTTTTTTACAGTTTTATTTACAATAAATGCTTTGTTATCAAGCAAAATCAAAATAATAATGATATCTCTAGTAGGATCTGTGATTTGCAAGGTCGATTTGTACTTCACAATCGATATTAAGATCCACCACACGATGTATCAATGACAAATACATGAATCACTTTATCATTATCAGTGACTAGTAACTCTAGAACTTTCCTTTTGCAAAACGTTCTGGGAAAAAAAGTGAACAACTCCAGGCTGTCGTTAATCGTAAACATAAACATTCATTTGTCTTTCTTTTTGCTGTAATTATTAGTATTAGTAGTTCGTTGGATATTCTGGAGAGTTCGTTCCAGCAGGGATCTAGCTCAAGCTAAGGGAATTTATTTATTTTTTTTCATTAATTTTTCATATATAATGTTTTTTTTCTACTTTTTTTATTATATTCTTTTATATTTTTTTTTTATTTTGATTGTCTGTTGGATATTCTGGATAGTTTGTTCCAGCAGGGATATCTACCTCAAGCTTAGGGAATTTTTTTTATTATTTTTCATTAATTTTTCATGTATAATTATTTTTTTCTATTTTTTTTACTTTTTTTATTATTATTATTATTTTTTTTACATTTTTTTATATTTTTATTGTCAAAGCTTAGGGTATTTTTTGCATCTGGTAAATTGCGCTTGTTATTTCTTTGTTACTATATACAAATCATTTTTATCGAGATTTCTCTTCTCTTCTTTACTCTTGTTTGTTGGAAGCTACTAGAAGCAATGCAGTGATTTTTGACAAGGCCATCCATCATAGCCAGCTGGTCCAGTTGTCCAACGTTTTCTGCTGTCTGCATGTGTCACAATAGAACCGTATGCACCTGAACATGTATCAGAAACGTCGTGCATGTAGTAGTGCATTCTGGCATGGACCATCAATTACGCAGTCCACACTAGCTGTTTGGTTTCTTCGAAATATTGATTGACGCAGCCCACACTAGCTAGTTGAACTAGTTTTCGTACATGTTTACTCCAATTGGTTTCTTCGAAATGTCGATTGACGCAGCCCACACTAGCTAGTTGAACTAGTTTTCGTACATATTTATACATTGTTTGGCTCCTTCGAAATATCGATCGACGCAGCCCATACTAGTTTAACCGCTAGTTATCGTACATTTTTACTCTAACTGTTTTCATAGAAACATCGACGCAGTCCACACTAGTTTAACCGCTAGTTATCGTACATTTTGACCACAACCATTTTCATAGAAACAGCGACGCAGGCCGTACTAGTTTAACAGCTAGTTATCGTACATTTTTACTCTAACTGTTTTCTTAGAAACACCAACACTGTCCACACTAGTTTAAACGCTAGCTAGTTATCGTACTCTTTTATTCCAACTATTTTCCAAACTTTTCCTTAGAAGCATCGACGCAGTCCACACTAGTTTTACCCCAAGCCTGAGTTATTGTACATTTTTACTCCAATAGTCCACACTAGTTTAACCGTTAGTCATCGTACATTTTTATTTAAATTATTTCCTAAGAAGCATCGACGCTAGTTTAACCGCTATTTTCCGCACATTTTTACTCCAATTGCTTCCTTAATATCGCGGACGCAGCCCTTACTTAGTTTAACTGTTAGTTATGGTACATTTTTACTCTAATTGTTTCCTTAGAAACGTCGACTCAGCCCGTACTAATTTAACCGCTATTTTCCGCACATTTTTACTCCAATTGCTTCATTAATATCGACGCAGCCCATACTAGTTTAACAGTTAGTTATCGTGCTCTTTTATTCCAACTATTTTCCAAACTTTTCCTTAGAAGCATCGACGCAGTCCACACTAGTTTTACCCAAAGCCTGAGTTATTGTACATTTTTACTCCAACTATTTCCTTAACATCGACGCAGCCCACATCGATCGACACTTTCCCACTACTTTAATCGCTAGTTATTTTACATTTTTATATACTTCAACTGTTTTCTTAGAAGCATCGACACAGCCCACCCTAGTTTAACCGCTAATTTCCGTACATTTGTATTCCAATTGCTTCCTTAAAAGCCTCGAGACAGTCCATACTAGTTTAACATCTATAGTTATAATACATATTTACTCCAATTATTTGCTTAGAAGCACCGAAGCAGTCCACCCTAGTATAACCACTAGTAATCGAAAATGTTCACTCCAATTGCTTAATTTCTAAAGAACACACTAGTTTAACCACTAGCAATTGTTAAGATATAGAATGTCACATTTTTCCAACAAAGAAGTATTCAAAAATGGGGCAAAAGTGACCATCATATCGTATTTCGTGGTCTATCCCTGCGCTACACAGGGTCTCATCAATAATTCATAGAAATACTTAAAAGTGTGTTATGTTTATTCAGACGTATTGGAAAACTTTCGTATTATTAACCATTGTCTGGCTTGATTTATTATTTAATTTGTTCGCCGGGAAGCTGATTTGTTTTCTTTTTGTCGTGTCTATTTCCTATTTGTAATCGTAATTACACCTCGATTTTGTGAATCAGTTTGGAATGAGACGTGGGATTATTTCTCGCATAATTTTTATTTTCTCTTTTTATTTATTTATTTTTTCTTATTGCTATCCTTTCTTTTTGTTTGCTTTGCTTTTATAATAATTATCAATCTTTATTCAGGAAATGCCTACGTCACATATGTGTTTTACAGTAGGGTCCTGCTTTTCTTTAGGGACGGACCATTTGATTTTTAATGGGGGGGGGGGGGGGGGTAGGGAGAATTTTTGTTGCACGATATTTTTTCCCCCCTTCCAACCGCTGTGCGATATTTTTTTTAAAGCCATGTCCTTGCACGATATTTTTTTTAAACCATTTATTATTTTTCATCTATAAAATCCAGTCTATCATGCTATTTGTTATACAATCTCTAAAATACTGTACTATTCTTAACTCGCAGCGAGTTTGGGCGAGTTAAGGCGAGTTAAGGGAAAATCAAAATTTCAATGCTGCGAGTTAAGGCGAGTTAAGGCGAGTTAAGGAAAAATCCCATAATTTGGAGTGACACTAAAAGAACATGACTTATATGTGTATATTTCAGCTTTGTGAGATGAGGTTAAGGCATTTCCCTGTGCATTATGACATTGAGTAATTTACTGCGAGCTGAGCTTGTGCGAGTTAATGCGAGTTTGCGCGAGTTAAGGTCCCAGACTAGGCCTTCATTATTAGGTTTGTCATTGACTGTTCTTAACTTTAGTTTTCCTTCGCAGTTTTCAGATAATTTGTTTAATTTCCCCCTTTCTTGTGTGAATTTTACTTTTCGTTTCTTTTTTCGAATAACTGCTTTTCTATTTTCCTTGATTATTGTTTTTTGGACTGATAAATGACAATATACAATAAGACAAACAGTTTCTTTCTTTTTCTTAATTTCGTTTTTCGTCTATTTCTTTTGTTTTTCTCAGTCTAAATTAGAGAGACCTCCATTCCGTGACTAAAGAGCGTCCAGATTTTGCCATCTTAAATGGCACTTTGTGTGCGCATACGTTTTTGAAACGCGTGCTGGCTCATGCTGTGATAGATCCAAAACACAGGAGCAAACCAGTGAGATTTATTATACACCTGTAAAAACTTTCATTGCCTTACTCAGCTTATGTTATCTCTATGCGAGCAGAGTTCTGTACTAAAATATTAAATGAGAATCTGAGTAGGACACTTGTGTCTGTCTATAAGGTTTGAAAAGACAAAAACGATTTAATGAATGTAGGGGTAGCGAGTGTGGGTCTGAGTCTCCCCAATTAGTAGGACACTTGTGTCTGGTTATAAGGTTTGAAACGGCAAAAACGATTTAATGAATGTAGGGGTAGCGAGAGTCGAAGTATCTCAAAGTAGCACACCACTTGTGTCTGGCTATAAGTTTGAGACGTTAAACAAGTGATATATAATGTTATTTCTTGTTATTCTGCTCAGGACAATTTACTTCTCTTTCAAAATACTTTTTTTACGAGTTTTTTCTTACGTTTATTTTTACAATATTTGCAATATTAGAAACCCTTTGTCATGGGATATCAAAAACATCCGACATCCTGCTTTGTTTTGGTATTGTTCGGTCAAGTAGTATCACAAAACTCTCTTGACATCTTTCTTTCATTGCTTAACGCGTTTATTAGCTCTAAGAGTAATTAGACAATGTGGTTTGTTTAATGTCACGTACCAGAACGGTGCACTGTCTAGTAGTTTACTAATAGTCAATAGTTTGATTAGTTTAACGGTGCATGAGAAGGGAAAGGGATCACGTCTCGTAGACTACGTGCTCCAAATAGTTATTGTAACATATTAGTATTTACATATTAGATACATACAAAGGTTACAATTACTATTTCAAGCACGTTTTCTATATACGAGTCTGTAAGTTTTGAAATATTGTAATTAGCACGAACCAAAAACATGTTCTATGAATGTATGGAATAAATGAAAGGATGGATGAGTGAATGCATGGATGGATAAATGGATGGATGGATTGATGGATGGATGGATAAATGAATGAGTCAATGGATGGATAAATGAATGAATCGATGGATGGATAAATGAATGGATGTATGAATGAATGAATAGATGAACAATTGGATGGAGAAAAGCATGAATGAATGGATGGAGGAGGGATTGATTGGATGAATGGTTTCTTATATAAATGAGGAATGGATAAACTTCTCCAATAAATAATTCATATTAATTTAAATGCAAAATATTAGAGTACAAGCACTAAAAGTGTGCAGCATAAATACCACTAAATACTGCTAAATTAGTCTAATTCTATTGTTCTCTATTGTCTAATCAACACTATTTACTGCTAAATAGTGCAAAGTGCTGCACACTTTTAGTGTTTGTACTCTATTCATTATAAAATAACTATTTGAAATCACGTATTTTGATTGGTTGAGGCGCGTGCTTTATAAGAGCACACAGCACGCGCGTTTGCATGTTGATCAATTTGTATTTTATAAAAGAAATAAAAAACTTGCTTTCTGTGCTGTATGCAGTTATAAAGCACTTGGGGATTGTCAGAACACTCGAGAAGTGTTGAGAAGCACTCCGCTTCGCGTCGTGCTTCTCTTAACACTTCTCTCGTGTTCTGAAAACTCCGCGTGCTTTATAACTGCACACAGCACGCGCGCGCGTTTTCTATTCCTTCATTAAATACCTGAAATTGAAAAAAAGACAGTAATACAGCATGTGCAACCCTTCCCTTAACAAAGGGATACGGGTTTCCTGTGGAAAAAGGCGCGCGCATGTTCTAATTGCGCATTACCGCATTCTTAGAATCTCTTCTATGACGTCATCTTAAAATTCATTTAAGCAAATCCCAGACAGTCGCCAGGCAACCAGCCCAAATCAAAAAAGAGCGGTAGATAGAAACTGATATCAACGATGTCAATTACGGTAGATGTTGAAGAACTTGGTATAACACAACATAAACTAGCGGTAGCGATCATCGCTGGAGTAGGGGTTGTAAGCGCTTGGTATGTTTACAAGAATCGCTGTCGACACAAGTACAACGATGATGACATCGCGTCGCATATATATCAAGACATTAACAAGACAAATACAGTATTATCGGAGCAACTCTCCCCCGAGTTGTTATTGAAGCTGAAGAACGTCAAAACCTCCAAGAATTACTCACTGAATGATTTAGTTATCAACGGCGTCAAACACATCAAGAACAGACACAACAAAGAACCCGGTATAGTCCTCGGTGACGAGGAATGTTACGAAGTGTTCCGAGAACTTATCGATCTATTATTGATGCGATATTATGGTGTCAATGATATGGGTAGTCTAAAGATGTCGTGTTTTAGTAAATCTGACTGGAGGAAAGTCAAAGGTGGTAGGCTAGTAGATAAGAGGGTGTTGTCTTGTGTAGTTTCCTCAAGTCGTAACATCGCTGGTTATCCGTTCGTTAGTACGATCAGTAATGATGATCGTGAGGAGATCGCCGCCATGTTTGTCCGCGTCATGACACGCCTTTCTGGTGAGTAAAGTGATTGTTTCTTTAAGGGGCTGTTAGACTGTACAATTTTCTCAGCAACTTGTGTCGCAATACCGTTGCGACACAAGTTGCAGAAGAATTACACAGTGTAACAGTGGCCGTCTCGCAATTTGTTTTGTTGCAGAGAGCGTTGCACAAAGTAGAATTACTTTTCGCAACGGAACTCAGCGACTTGCAACGCCATTGCGTGGTGTATCACCTCTTCTGCAACTTGTCACAATTTCAAGGACGCATGCGCACATTTTCAATTCTCTTCCCTAGTCCCCCAGAGCACCATGAATAATCATTGCAAGTTGCCGAGATCGCTTTGCAGTGTATCACTTCACCTTGGCAACTTGCTACACAACATTTTCAAGCATTGCGAGACAAGTTGCTGAGAAAATTACACAGTGTAACAGGACCTTAAGGGGCTGTAACACTGAAATTTTCTTTTCAACTTGTCTCACTATGTTTGGAAGTGTGACGTTACACGTTGCTGAGAAAAGTAGAAGTGAACTCCACTTTGTACGTTGCTGTATGCAACAAAACAAATCGATGCGCAAGAAAGCCTCTGTTACACTGTGCAATTCTCAAGCAACAGCAATGCGAAAGTTTCAAGTTCCTTAAAAACATTTCAAGCGTAAGGGGCTTTTTAAACGGGCCTAACATGTTAGGTCCGTTTGAACACCCTGTCATCCAACATTTCTTTTGTTCTCGTGTTCAACAAACCGTATTGCAACATCACCCAACAATGTTGGTCCAACATGTTTGACCCGTTTAAAGAGGCCCTAACAGCTCCTTTAAGTTATACCAGCTTTGTCTCTAGTTGTCATTTAGATTTTTGACACCCAAAGCGATACCAAAACGCCGATTTCAACACCAAAAATGGACGACATCACTGCGTCTTTTCGAGTCCAATTTCCCCCGGAGGGTCTTATCATAAACCTTTGAAATAAGTGTATTTGTTAAAGTTTACGTTAAAATCAACATAAATGTCTCAATGGTTTGGTCATGTGATCGTTCTGCGTATCATTTGTCCAATCAAAGCGCGCGTTATAAGAACGATAGTATAATTTAATTTAACCAATCAAATCGCCTGTTATATAATAATTTTACTTATCTACATCACGTGATTTGTTCCAGTGCCCTACCGTGGAGACTATTCTCCACTTTGTAACCTAGCCAAGTGGCAGCAGGAGCGGTTACACCTGTTTGAACACTATAACATTTCTCCTAAAGATGACGAGATAGCTCTTGGTCTACCAGACGGCTGGCCCGATGGACGCCTGGTCTGGTGGACGGAGGACCGACGGTGCAAAGCATTTGTTAACTTTGCGGATCATGTCAAGTTTGTAATCAGTCGACCTAAAGGGGATATTCAGCAAACGCTGAAAGACTACATGGAACTCGTATCAAGTTTCGAGAAATATTTGGAAGTGCACGAAGAGAAGAGTTTTGCATGGGATCCAAGTTATGGCTACTTAACGAGTAACTTAACTGATATAGGGACAGGCCTACACGTGGAGATCAAGATACAATTCTACGAACTACACAAGGTAACCATGGTAACATATCGGGTAGGGTTATTTACACTTATTTTACAAAAGGTTGGCTGAGTGAACGGTGAATGGCGGTTGCACGACCGAAGGGAACTGTGGGTAATACGAAGTTCTTCTTATTCCTTTCTAAATTACCCAAACAGCCGTTCAGCGATGACCTTAGATGGGCGTCTCGAAGGTTTCGCTGAACGGTGGAGGCATTGTTTGGGTAATTCAGAAACGAATAAGAAGGAATTCGTATTACCCATAGTACCTTTCGGTCGTGCAATCGCCAATCGCTGTACGCCCCATCAACCTTTTTTGAATTAGGTGTACACTTATTTCAGAATGGCGTGAATGGCGGTTGCACGACCGAAGGGAACTGTGAGTCTTTGATATTTCTTTTTTTATACCTCTTGAAAACGAATTTACTGCACAACGCCATCCCCAAAGAGTAAAGAAAAGTTTAGATATTGATGAAACTGTGCTTAGCAATCTAGAAAAGTGCTAGGATATGTCGTTGTATGCGTAACCACAATTCCTTACGGTCGTGCAATCGCCGTTCGCCGTGTCAGCCATTTTTGAAATAAGCGTATACACCTATTTCAATTAACGTTGTCCATCTGGAATGGTTGATCTGAGACCGATAGGAATTGTGGGAGTTCATTAAATTTCAAATACATTGTTTTAATCACACTTGAATGGTGCTGAATTACAGATAACAGTATTTCAGAAGTAAACATTAATATTCAAGCGTGATTATAATAGTGCATTAGCAGTTTAACGAGCTCCCACAATTCCTAGCGGTCTCAGATCAACCATTCCAGATGGACAACGTTAATTGAAATAGGTGTATATAGAACGAAAGATACGTTATAGAGTAGATACATTATTACCGGTTATCCAGTAGTTTGCATAATGGCCCTCAGATAAGAATCCCAACTGGTATTTATTTATTTATTTATTTAATCACTTCCACCTTAAGAATACAATATAATACAAAAAACAAAATACTAAAATGAGAATTTGCTAAAAAATAATACATGAAGTGGTGAGGGATTACACAACAGAGCGAGGCTCCAGATTAAGTGTACCCGGAAATAATATAAATAAATTAACATTAATAAAATACAATACAATATGTGATTAAAACATAATTCTAGCTAGTAAATATTCTATTAATAATAAAATAAAATAAAATAATCATAATAAAAATATAATAAAGAGGCAAACCAGTTGGCTATTTACGAGCATGGTCGAGAGAATTTTTCCTTATCGAAATCGAGACAAATACATTCTCAGCTGACACGGGTGAAAAACGCATTGCGTATGTGCGGAAGTTAGGCGGGAAATTCGTAGACGCGTCGTGTTTTATACAAAGCCATTTGAGATTTACAGGAGATTGGCAAATTTTTAACAGTTAAGGCCGTTCGTGGAACGTTAGTGCTTATTTTGTTCCTAACACATAACATTAGTTGTTTTCTTTCCTTGGTCAAATAATACAAGAGAAATTCGCATAATACAACACATGAAACCCTTCATTATTTTGTTCAAAGAAAAATCCGAACACGTGCAGTGCGTTTTTCACCTGTGTCGTCTCAGCTAGTAGTCAGAGCGGCACCAACGGATTGTGAGACCGACGCTCAGTTCACTTGATCAAGCTGCCTGCGGGGATACTCGTCGGAAATTTCAAAAACTACCTCTAAAAGGTTCCATCTTAGTTAAATAGCGATGACATTGGATGCCTGTACCTGTCGGCTTTACTGCCTTCTGTATTGTGTATTTATACTTAAAGATGATATTGTTATGCTTGTTCTTTATTGGTTTCATTTTTTTGTGCAGACTGAATTCTACGACAGAATCAAGAATACAATTCCTGTTATTTTACAGCCTTGTGGTAAGTTGAACAAGCAAACAACACACCAACCAACATTCCAAACAACATACCAACCAACACACCAACCAACACACCAAACAACATACCAAACAACACACCAAACAACATACCAAACAACACATAGCTGACCGACTGACCAACCAACCAACCAACCAACCAACCAACCAACCAACCAACCAACCAACCAACCAACCAACCAACCAACCAACCAACCAACCAACCAACCAACCAACCAACCAACCAAACAACACACCAAACAACACACCAAACAACATACCAAACAACACACCAAACAACATACCAACCAACACACCAACCAACACACCAACCAACACACCAACCAACATACCAAACAACACACCAACCAACATACCAACCAACACATAGCTGACCGACTGAACAACCAACCAACCAACCAACCAACCAAACAACACACCAACCAACACACCAAACAACACATAGCCGACCGACTGACCAAACAACCAACCAAACAACACACTAACCAACACACCAACCAACACATAGCCGACCGACTTACCAACCAACCAACTAGCAACCAACCAACCTTGCAAACATACAAACAAATAAATAGCCAACCGACCGACCGACAAACCAAACAACACACCAACCAATCAACCAACCAAAGACACAACGAGCTACCGACCGACCGACCGACCGTCCGACCGACCGACCGACCAACCAATCAAATAAATAGCCCACCGACCAAACAACTTGCCAAACAAACAAATAACCGACCCGTCCGACCAATCACCAACAAATCTAATTAATGATCTTTGGTTGTGCTAGAAAACGAAAGAAGAACAGATTTATACTCCATTACCAACAAGAACTCTATCACTACAACAGAGGTATGCAAATTTATATTAATTATTTTTTTCATTAATCCATCCATTCATTCATCATTCATTCATCCATCCATCCATCCGTTCATTCATCGATCCATTCATTCATTCATTCGTTGATTTATTAATTCATTAATTCATCAATCTATTCATTCATTCATCCATCCATCCATCCATCCATCCATCCATCCATCCATCCATCCATCCATCCATCCATTCATTCGTTGATTTATTAATTTATTAATTCATCAATCCATTCATTCATTCATCCATCCATCCATCCATTCATTCATTCATCCATCCATTCATTCATTCATTCGTTGATTTATTAATTCATTAATTCATCAATCCATTCATTCATTCATCCATCCATCCATTCATTCATTCGTTGATTTATTAATTTATTAGTTCATCAATCCATTCATTTATTCATCCATTCATGTATCCATTCATCCATCCATACATTAACTCTTCACTTATTTATTATCCATTCATTTATTCATCCATTCAAACACCTTTTTTATTTTTACAAACGAATATAGGTTGTCTCTGACTAAATTTGATGATTTTTAATTATCATGAATCCTGACTACAACAATCATATTTTTAAAGTCTTAAAACTAACCTTTTTAATATTATATTCATTTTGATTTTACTAAGGGACGGACCATTAGATTTTTGAGGGGATGTTGGGCAAATACCAAAAAAAAAAAAATTCGAGCACAGCCTTAAAGAGAAAAAAAAAATTCGAGCACAGCAAATATTCTGAAAAAAAAAAGATTGTGCAAGATGAAAACAAAATTAGTTCACATACTTAGAGTGGGAAAAAAATATCGTGCAAAAAAGACGTATAAACGGGTTTGTTTTATCCTTGAGAAAGTGGACACAGTTTCATCATGTGCGCGGTACAAAATCAAATTTACATCATACAAAGTGTATTTTTATTCCTTTTGATACTGGTCCGTTTTTTTTACTTTAAGCTCAAGTGATTGACAAGTAACAATATAATTAATATCTTTGTCTCCATTAGTAAATCCATTTAAAATTGCCCTCGTGTCAAAGTCAAATTTACATCATACATGCATAGTGCAATTTTATTCCTTACATACTGGTACGGTTGTTTTTTACTTTAAACCTAATTGATTGACAACTGACAATATAATTAATATCTTTGCCTCCATTAGTAAGACCATTTAAAATTGCCCTCGTGTCAAAGTCAAATTTACATCGTACAAAGTGTATTTTTATTCGGCTTTCTTATATACTGGTACGGTTGTTTTTTACTTTTTAAAGTAAAAAGCCCAAATGATTGACAATTGACAATTACATAGTTAATATCTGTGTCTTCATTAGTAAGACCATTTAAACAGGGTCGTGAGGAGGGATGTGGGATCACATATCATATAGTCCAAATCAGATGCAATCAGGGATCACAGAAGAGGGATCGGGATCGTTTGAGTCAATTCAGCGATCAAGGGATTATTTTGTGCGATCAAGGTTCAAACTTTTGTGTAAAAAAGTAGGGATCAATCACGAGACAACATCCCCAGTCAGGACCCTGCTATCCCCTGAATCAGGGATCACAGAAGAGAGATCGGGATCGTATGGATCAATTCAGGGATCAAGGGATTATTTTGTGGGATCAGGATCAAACTTTTGTGTAAAAATATTAGGATTAAAAACATCCAAGTTCGTGGTCCTGCATCAGGGATCACAGAAGCGAGATCGGGATCGGGATCGGGATCGGGATCGGGATCGGGATCGTATGAATAAATTCAGGGATCAGGGATCAAACGTTTGCGTAAACAAATCAGGATTAATTACGATCAACAACCCTCACACGACCCTGATTTAAAGATGCCAGCTTTTGGGATCAGGGATCACACTTTTGTCTAAAAAATCAGGATTATTTACGAGAAAACATCCTTCACACGACCCTGATTTAAAGATGCCAGCTTTTGGGATCAGGGATCAAACTTTTATGTAAAAAATCAGGATTAATTACGAGAAAACATCCTTCACACAATACTGATTTAAAGATGCGAGCTTTTGGGATCAGGGATCACACTTTTATGTAAACAAATCAGGATTAATTACGAGAAAACATCCTTCACACGACCCTGATTTAAAGATGCCAGCTTTTGGGATCAGGGATCAAACGTTTGCGTAAAAAAAATCAGGATTAATTACGATCAACAACCCTCACACAACCCTGATTTAAAGATGCCAGCTTTTGGGATCAGGGATCACACTTTTGTCTAAAAAATCAGGATTATTTACGAGAAAACATCCTTCACACAATACTGATTTAAAGATGCGAGCTTTTGGGATCAGGGATCACACTTTTATGTAAACAAATCAGGATTAATTACGAGAAAACATCCTTCACACAACCCTGATTTAAAGATGCGAGCTTTTGGGATCAGGGATCAAACTTTTTTCTAAAAAATCAGGATTATTTACGAGAAAACATCCTTCACACAACCCTGATTTAAAGATGCCAGCTTTTGGGATCAGGGATCACACTTTTGTCTAAAAAATCAGGATTATTTACGAGAAAACATCCTTCACACAACCCTGATTTAAAGATGCGAGCTTTTGGGATCAGGGATCACACTTTTGTCTAAAAAATCAGGATTATTTACGAGAAAACATCCTTCACACAACCCTGATTTAAAGATGCGAGCTTTTGGGATCAGGGATCAAACTTTTGTCTAAAAAATCAGGATTATTTACGAGAAAACATCCTTCACACAACCCTGATTTAAAGATGCCAGCTTTTGGGATCAGGGATCACACTTTTGTCTAAAAAATCAGGATTATTTACGAGAAAACATCCTTCACACAACCCTGATTTAAAGATGCGAGCTTTTGGGATCAGGGATCACACTTTTGTCTAAAAAATCAGGATTATTTACGAGAAAACATCCTTCACACAACCCTGATTTAAAGATGCGAGCTTTTGGGATCAGGGATCACACTTTTATGTAAACAAATCAGGATAAATTACGATTAACAACCCTCACACGACCCTGATTTAAAGATGTGTTTTCTCTAGGTCCAAACTGTGCAACAGTTAGTCGACAGTGCCGTACTTGTATTAGAGATTGACAAACGACTGGCTAGAGGTGAAGCTATCCAAGATATTCTACCATGACAAAAGAACATTACGATATTGTTTAGCGGTTAGATATACAGCGTAACAGCATTGGTGTGTTTACTTTAATTTTCTCCGTATTGAATCTATATTGTATGACCTCTATATATAAGCCCGTTATCTTCTTTTCTTGAAATCCTTTCTAGTTTATCGTGAAGTTAATCCTTTTTGATGGAGAATAGCGCATTGATTGGCGCCTTTGTTAATTACTATGATATTCCTCATCATTTACCCCAAAGGATGTGTATTTCTCTGTAGTCCTTAAGGCCGTCATTTTCTGCCAGTTCAGGTCATTTACAGAGACCGTCCAATCAAAGCTAGCCGGAGATAGCCTGTTTGTCCAGTTTATAAGTGTATTTTGAGGAGTTCTAGCTGTCATTAAAGTAGTTTGGACGATGCTTTGTGCATATATCGCCATTAAACATATATCTATAGCGTACCTCAAGGGCTGCTTAGCCTCAATCCTCTTAGGAGATTTGGTTTTATGTGAGTCAGTGTTTTCGAGAATGGACTGATCGTTGGATTATAGTTGATTCCAAATTTCAGAATTGTGATTTATCGGGTTTTTTTAATTTTTTTAAATGTTTTTTTGTTATGTATTTTTAGAATTTTTTCGTTTTTTTTTGTATTTATTTGTATTTTTTTGTTGTATTATTTTGTATTTATTTTGTATTTATTTTGTATTTATTTTGTATTTATTTGTATTTATTTTGTATTTTTTTGTATTTGTATCTACTTTGTATTTTTTGTATTTATAATTTTTGTGTTTTTTTCTTTTCCGGTTTTTTCTTTTTCTTTTTATATTTTAAGAACGCTCTTGCTTTTTGCATCTCCTTTTGCCATGTATTGTTTTTAACATATTTTTATTTGTTAATTTTTTCCGTCTTTTTTGTATGTATCTTAGAGATTTAATTTTTCTCTACATTAATTTCCTCCTTTTTCTTTTTTCTCTTCTTCTCTTCTTCTATTTTCTTATGTATTTTTCCCCTTGTTCACTCTTGTTTTCTTTTTCTCATTTTTCTCTTTTATTTTCCTTTTCTCGTTCTATTGTATCTTGTCGACCATTGTCTCTCCTTATCAATCCTACTTTTCTTTTCTATTTTTCTTCTAGAAGTTTCTCGTCTGTTTCTGTTCAGTTTATATTTACTCCAAGAGCTTTGCTTCAATATCTTTTTCTATATATATATCCATCATCGACTCGCTCTAGGCGTTATCAAAATCTGCTTAAATATCTCGGCAGGCTTGTTTCCTATTTTAAAGCATATTATTTCTATCTTGTCCACCGATCTTTCCTTAGATTTCTTTTTATCTTTTTCTTAATGGAATCAAAGATGAGAACTTCAAAAGATAGAAAGAAAAATGATAAAAACATCTACCGTTTTGAAAGCATATACATCTGTCTACTAAGAAGATGCTCAAAAACCGTGTCTATTTTTAGCAAATTATCGTTGGACTCCTCGTTGATAACTGCTATAGGTCAATTAGTGCCATGTATATTGCTCACACTGACAAACCCGCCGCATTAACTGTCAATTCTTTGGCATCTTTTCCACGAAAATGTAAACCGAGCGAATATATTTGTAATGAACGAAGTGTTGGCACGCTTCGAAGTCATGAATTTCTTATTTATTTCTCATTTTCTTTTCAAAATGCATTTCTCTTTTCTCTCGCCTTCAGGCACGGCTTAATGATTTGATCGCAATTACGACTCGTCAATAAGATAGACTATGCGGTATTTGTTGGCTTGAAAGACAGCTTCAATGAAGTGGATTTTCTCGCGTTGAATTAATGAAATTGAGAAAGCTTATGTTTATTCATGCCCAGATGTAAGACTAGTTGATCAATATTAATAACAAACAATGTGTACCATACGTTGGTAACGAGTCTTTTCCCCCGGACGACACTCGCTGATTTTACGCAGCTTTAATATAATAGCACGAATATTGTGGAAAACCCTGAAACATCACTTCTTCAAAGCGACTTGTAATTTTTAATTGACTCGTGTAGAACTTGAAAGCCCCGGCGTTCGAGTAAGACTGGGCAAGCTATCAGTTCAGCTTGTGTACATATTTAAAGAGCTAAACTCATCTTGATTGAGACACACGCGCTATTTTGGGAGACGATGGTCGAAAGCATCTACGGCCGAAAAACACATCCACAGTTTAAACATGAAAGGATTCACTTTGGGCTCCACCGTAGAGCTAGCGGTGAACCAGCCAACTTACGGACTATAGCTGAAACAGACGATGACGCGGCAGCGTGTAGCAACGTCGATTCGACGTTCTTAAGGGCAGAGCCTTTAGAATATCGTAAACCGAGGGCCATTTCACTACCCTTGCCGACAGTCTACCGCGACGGGTCCTATTTAAGAATCAATGTCTCCGAGGCATTTAACTATGAGAGGGCACGCCGAAGAAGATTTTCTGAGCCTGCCGTTGCATGGAGTACGACGTTACAACGTGATCCGTTTGACGATGACTGTTATCATGACTTTTGCGCATTCCCGGTAACACCTAAAATATCCATCAACGAAGACAACGATCCTTGCCTGAAAACCTTTGATGTGGAAAAAAGAAGACATTCCGACCCTCTTTTGTACACTACAACTAACAAACAAGACGCTGTTTTCTTGCCAAGTTTGACTTCCCCCATTAAAAACCATCACGACCAAGTTAATCGTTCTCATTACGATAATCCCTTGACGCAGATTTCGGACCCGAAGATGCTGCAAGACAATTATGGTAGCGCTGCGACTGAAAACACTGAATCAAAGCAACTTTCTTATTCTGTAGCTACACCTACGCGACGACGAAAATCTTCACTAGTACCTATTCCGTTCGGAGTGAATAAAAGTGCCAGTCGTAGTAGACAAAAGACTGATTCTAGACGGCGATTCTCATTTCCATTGACTAAAAATGAGAATGAATTGACTCGAAATCTACAAGAGATCGATCGATCGTTCGAAATAACGCCTGCGCACGTGTTTGATGATTTTCTAGAGAAAGAGCTTCTTGGCCCGTGCGATTTTATGGATGTTAAATTCAATGACTTCTCGACTCCTCAAAAAGAGGAATTCTCCGAGGAAAATAAGACGAATTGTGAAAATATTATCACGCAGTGGATGAAGTTTTTTGGGTAATTCGTTTTGAAAGCCTATCTACATCAGCAATTACATCAAAAATAGATGAGGTTATGCCAATTGTGGGCAACAAACATGTTTTCTTATATGATTGATAGTTCAAAGATCCATTTGTGAGAAAAACGTAATCTGATTCAGTTGCAAATGAATTATTCAAAATCAGCTTTTTGTGGCACTTGATTTTATGAGATTGTCAATTCAAGCTGCCAAAAATAGCTTCAATGATCAACTTCTGGTCGTCATGAGTTCGGAATCTATTTTTCAAAAATGAGGCTTTTTCAAATGCTGCATAAAAAAAATAACACAAACACAGACAATCTCAAGATACTTTGCTGGCGAAAAAAATTACCTTTATCCGGTTAAAATTGCTTTATACTTTCTTGTCTATTCGAGATTGTTTCGCATCGTGGGGGCGCAGATAACTTTAACAAAATTCAGAACATCTTTGTTGGCAAAGAAACGACCCAAGCTGTTTGATCATCCATATATAATAGCTCATTTGACTACTATTCTGATCACGAAATGTCAGGCTGGCCTTTTCGCATTACAAATGACGGAATTGTTGCCAGCATTTCCACTGATCTGAAAAGAACAACTGACAATTTTTCGTACGCTTTGCTGGCAAAGAAATAGTGACCATGTTTGATTATCCATATATAATAGCTCAATTAACTAGACTATTCTACTCTCGAATTGAGGATTTTTCTCATCACGAAATTGTTGGCAAAATTTCCACCAATCTGAAAACGCAAAACAATTTTTCGTAGGCTTTGCTGGCAAAGAAGCGATCTGTTGGTTGATTTGAGTTCTTATCGGGTCTCGATATTGATTAAAATGGTCGTAATATCGACTGATGTCATTAAACTCAGCAAGAAAAGTTGATTTTCAATTAATACCGTATAATGATTCTATATGAGCAACTTTTTTTTTTACCGGTAAATTTTACACTGTTAAAATAAACAAATCTTTTTTATTCCTAAAGAGTTAGAGTAAATATATATTATGATAATCACACACACCACACACGTTAAGGTGTTCTAGAAATTCAATGACAATATAACTGGGTTTTAATACCGTATAATGATTCTATATAGCAACTTTTTTTCACCGGTAAATTTTACACTGTTAAAATAAACAAATCTTTTTTTATTCCTAAAAAGTTAGAGTTAATATATATTATGATAATAATCACGTTAAAGTGTTCTAGAAATTCAATGACAAATTATATAACTGGGTTTTCATACAGGTGATTTTTTAAACAATATTTATGAAACACACTAATGGCTGATTTTTGACACTATAATCAAAATTCCAAACGAAGGTTTTTATCCACTTGAACAATGAACCGGATATTGGGTTTCGTTAAGATCAACACTATTTTGATATGTTATACGGTTGAACGGGGAAATTTCCCGTGCTGTCGGTGAAAGTAGGCAGAAGGAAAGTCCTTCGGTCAATAGAGAAATCTTTACGATCATCTCGACGGAAGAAATACGTTCAAAATGGCTATTATCATCGATCATTTAAACGTTTTGAATATCGACTTGTTTCTCAGTGAGTCATCATTTATTTTGTCCGATTTTTTCCAGTTTTCAATATGTAATTACGATATTATTTTTTTTTAGAAAAAGGCTTCTAATTTGGAGTCTGTATAGTCATGTTTCGTCGTCATTGCCATTGTTATTTTCATTTCATACTGCTTAAAATGTTTATCATATATCCCCCTCATAAAAAGCATTATCATATTTATCATCATTACGATCATCATCGTCATCATCATCATCATCATCATCATCATCATCACAATAGTCATCACTTTTCAGTATATCAGTACCATCGCCATCATCATTTATTATCATCATAGACGTCATCATGCATCATTACAATCTTTATCATGATCATCGTCATCATTTATTGTCATCATTACCACCATCAAAATCATTATTTATTACCATCAGTGTCATCATCATTACTACCATTAAAATCATTATTTATTACCATCAGTGTCATCATCATTACTACCATTAAAATCATTATTTATTACCATCAGTGTAATCATCATTACTACCATTAAAATCATTATTTATTACCATCAGTGTAATCATCATTACTACCATTAAAATCATTATTTATTACCATCAGTGTCATCATCATTACTACCATTAAACTGATAATCATCAACACTATCATGATCGCCATCACAATCATCATCACTATAACAATCATCACGTGCACTATCACAACCATCACTATCACAATCATCACTATCATCATCATCACTAATACTATCATCCACATGACAATCACCAACATCACCACCATCACCACCACTATCATCCACATCACTATCACCACCATCATCACCACCATCACCATCACTATCATCCACATCACCATCATCACCACCATCACCATCACCACCACCATGATATTTTCATCACGCTGTAGTTTCATGATGTATACAATCTATCCGACTGTGAACACACGTCATCTGACCGCCGCCATCATTGTATTCAATACCAAAAGCAAATATTTGGACAAGGAAGTATTATACATATTCTATTCTATTCCTGTTTGTATACGTTCATCAGTTTATTGTGTACATTCATATCTATAAGATAGTCGTATTATTGACTAAAAAAATTAATTAGATACCATTGGGGAAAATAATTTCAAACAGAAAAGGAATCAACTTTCCATCATGGGAGTTGACGAAAACACTCGCCGATCCGTCTCACAATTCTGATCATGACTGCTACAAAGATGAGCCCCTACCAGGGGTTTTAGGGATCAAGGGAGCACCGGCATTTATTTTTAGAGAACAAGGGATACTGACAAATTATTTTCAGAGAACAAGGGAGCAAAATATGATAAAACAATAGTTTTGGGGATCATGGGAGCATAAGGTAAAACATTTTAGGTAGACAGTTATTTTACTTATGGGGAACAAGGGAGAAAATGCAAAAAGTTTAAAGGAGCATGCACCCCCCTGGGAGGGGCTCAAAGATACCTCGACTTTTAGCCTCTAGTTTTCACAAGAAGCCAGTTATACGAAGCCTGAATAGCTCTATCCAACGGATACATCCCTAATCAACGGATAAATTACATGTAAAACCCATTATACAATTCTATTCACTGCATACTGAACTCTTATCCAGTGGATAATTTTATTTAAGCATCGTACAGATGGCCCCAGGCGATTGTGTATAAGACTTGATCCGTTGAAACGTTATTTTCCTTACGGCACACTGAGACAATCAGATAACTATATCTGTCAATCGTAAACATCCAGACAAGAAGCCCTTTCCCATTGTTATTCTGAAGTGTGTATACATGGCTATGCACACGAATATTATTTTTATGGTAAATGTGTAGGAGTTCCGCTCGGAAACGATTACTCCTTTAGGCTGTAAGCGACGATAAAATAACACCATTTAGAAAATAAAAATAGGTTTTCGATCAATTTATATAGACTTATATATATATTCCTCGTGTAGAAAAAGTAAGTATTTATATATTTTTGGTGTGGTGTGGTCGTCATCATCACCATCATTATCAACATCACCATCATTATCAACGCTATCTATTTCATCACCATCATCATCATTATCATCATCGTCATCATCACCAACAAAATCATCATCATCATCATCGCTATCTATTTCAGCACCATCATCATCACCAACATTATCATTATCATCGCCAACACAATCATCATCATCATCATCATCACTATCTATTTCATCACCATCATTATCACCATCATCATTATCATCACCAACATTATCATCACCAACATTATCATCACCATCATAATAATAACCACAATCATCATCATCATCTAAGCTTATTTTCTACGTTTCGACACTGTTGAAGCTGCATACTTTCCTCGCTTCATAAGTGTAACTGCATCACTTCAAAAGTGGATCACCTCGCTTCAATCGACCATGACCTCCCTTCATTAACAGACATCGATTTGACCTATGTACCGCGCCATACATCACCACCAACATTATCATCCACAATAATCATCATCACCACCATCATTATCACCCACAATAATCATCACCACCCCCACAATCATCATCATCATCACCACCACCATTATCATCCACAATAATCATCACCACCACCACAATCACCATCATCACCACCACCACCATTACCATCCACAATCATCATCATCACCACCACCATTATCATCATCATCACCACCACCATTATCATCATCATCACCACCACCCCCACAATCATCATCATCACCACCACCATTATCATCCACAATAATCATCACCACCACCCCCACAATCATCATCATCACCACCGCCATTATCATCCACAATAATCATCACCACCACCACCACAATCATCATCACCACCACCACCACCATTACCATCCACAATAATCATCACCACCACCACAATCACCATCATCACCACCACCACCATTACCATCCACAATCATCATCATCACCACCACCATTATCATCATCATCACCACCACCATTATCATCATCATCACCACCACCCCCACAATCATCATCATCACCACCACCATTATCATCCACAATAATCATCACCACCACCCCCACAATCATCATCATTACCACCGCCATTATCATCCACAATAATCATCACCACCACCACCACAATCATCATCACCACCACCACCACCATTACCATCCACAATAATCATCACCACCACCACCACAATCATTATCACCACCACCACCACCATTATCATCCACAATAATCATCACCACCATCACAACCATCATCATCACCACCACCCCCACAATCATCATCATCATCAACATCGCCACCACCATTATCATCCACAATAATCATCACCACCATCACAATCATCATCATCACCACCATCACCACCACCATTATCATCCACAATAATCATCACCACCACCACCACAATCATCATCATCACCACCGCCATTATCATCCACAATAATCATCACCACCCCCACAATCATCATCATCACCACCACCACCATTATCATCCACAATAATCATCACCACCATCACAATCATCATCATCACCACCACCACCATTATCATCCACAATAATCATCACCACCACCACCACAATCATCACCACCACCATTATCATCCACAATAATCATCACCACCCCCACAATCATCATCATCACCACCACAATTATCATCCACAATAATCATCACCACCACCACCACAATCATTATCATCACCACCACCACCATTACCATCCACAATAATCATCATCAAAACCACCATTATCATCCACCATTATCATCATCACCACCATCATTATCATCCACAATAATCATCACTACCCCCACATTCATCATTATCATTATCACCACCACCACCATTATCATCCACAATAATCACCACCACCCCCACAATCATCATCATCATCACCACCACCATTACCATCCACAATAATCATCACCACCACCACAATCACCATCATCACCACCACCACCATTACCATCCACAATAATCATCACCACCCCCACAATCATCATCATCATCACCACCACCATTATCATCCACAATAATCATCACCACCACCATTATCATCCACAATAATCATCACCACCACCCCCACAATCATCATCATCACCACCACCATTATCATTCACCATCATTCATCATCTTACACTGTCTATCTACCCTTGGTGGCTACCGCCCTAACCGTTGATTGGTCAGTTGTCATCACATTTACACTACGGTTCAGCATCAGCCCTCTAACAACCCGACGGAACTCTCTGCTCACACCGAAATAGATAAATGGCTGCGTCACGTGACTTAACAGAAGCATGACGCGACAGATGACGTAGACGTTGACATGGAAACGAATATTTATAAAGCGGTAAGCAATCATGACTCCTCCCCAGGGGGTGTAGGTGAGTACAAGCGTTAACGTGATAAGCACCATAGCTATTGCTATACGACGTTCTGCTGCTTCTCTTGTGTTTCGTACTCGCTGATTGTGTGCAATGTTGACCACATCGTCTCTCTTAACTTTCAAAGCGTTTCTTATTTTAAAATACGAGAACAAAGTACAAATGACGGCAACGATGCCAGCAAAAAATAGCAGGGAGTTAGGAGAAGGCGCTTTGTATGACTCAGGCTGCCATAAAGTAATATCAGTCTGTTTCAGAAAAGACAAGAATCCTACGGCAAAACTCAATGTCCAAGAAATGACGAGGGCTAGTTTCAGTCTTCCATCGGTCAGTCTATACCTATGGGACCTGAGAATAGCGTCATGGCGATCTAGACTTAGTAAGATTAAGCATATGCAGTTGAGTAGCAGAAACGGTGACGTAATCAGAAAATGAATTCTTGATAATATAGTGTTTGTCTTTGAGTTGTAGTGAACCACAAATAGGCAGAAACACAGAGGGATATTGATGCAGGAGCCAATCATATCAACGGCTGTCAGGTTGGCAAGGATATGCGTGGTAGAGGTACGTATACGTAGCTTATTGCGATTTGTCTTGGACGCGAATACGTAGAAATTCAACACATTGCTAGGAATACCCACAATTCCAAACGTCACTAAAAGAACGCCGCTGATAACACGACTGGCGTCAGTGGGCGCGTCTCGGAAACTTGAATCATTGACAGTGTCATTGAACGCACTTTCCATTCTGAGATGTAAAGTAGAAATTATTGTCGTTAATTGATATTAGTCCCTAGGGGTATGGATTCTATCAACACGATGCAGATGTATCTTTATTTACATAGAGATGAGCTACTTCTAAGAGGGTCCTTAAGTAAATCAATTCCAGCCAATCACGATCAAACAGACGTGGATTTATTAATTGATTCCGGCGCGTCTTTGAATTGATTGATCGGAAATTAATCGTATAGTGTCAAAATTGTTTTCTTCTTTTTTCCGAAGAATTAGATTGACAATTTGTAACTTTACTACTAATCCTGAAACTTTAAAACCGTTAACTCGATTATTGAGAGTTTTAGGAAACTATTGCAACTCTTTGTTGACGTTGTGTTGACGCTTATTATGACTATCATTGTTATGGCCTTTCATATGGGCCCACTATGCTGTTGTGGTGTCCCTATATACCTCAAACCAGCTTAAGTTGTTTTCCTCTTCTCTTTCTTTCCTGTGATATTTTGTGGTGAAACTTAAAAAATAAAATAAATAAATAAATGTTTTATTGACACCTTTATAACGTCAACATATTAAATCTTATGATATATATAATGAAATTTTTTTATAAAATGATATGTGTTAAAAATGGGGGTAAATCGACTTTAGTCTTTATGTATTCAATGCTTAGGAAGATTAACTTTGTTCCAACGAAATAGAATACAATTTCAAAAAACATACTTTGAAAAAAGCAAAATTTAGTCAATGAAGAAAGTGAAAAACGAGGAAATTCTACCATGGTAGATAAACTTTGTTCCAACGAAATAGAACTAAATGTCAAAAAAACATACTTTGAAAAGAGCAAAATTTAATCAATGAAGAAAGTGAAAAACGAGGAAATTCTACCATGGTAGATAAACTTTGTTCCAACGAAATAGAACTAAATGTCAAAAAAACATACTTTGAAAAGAGCAAAATTTAATCAATGAAGAAGGTGAAAAACGAGGAAATTCTACCATGGTATTTCAAAAGATATTGATAAATAGATAGACTTATTTATTGGGCAGTTTACAGAAATAAATAATGAGTGCCTAACTTAACAAATAACTCAATTTATTATATAAATAACAGGGGTTTACAGGGATTTCGACCAATGGAGTATACGTTAATTTTACATATGAAAATATCATTTTTTGAAAAAATATTTTTGTTTCTATAAACAGAATAATACATGGAATCTTGAAGATGTGAAATTTATCTTCTCATTGTAAATTTAATATATATCGCACTCGTTCGCTGCTGTTCTCACTCGTGAGGTGTCAAATTTTTTCGAACATAAATTCCATATTTCTCCGCGCGACCATGTCTATCAAATAGTAGACTAGAAGAAGAAGAAAAAAGTAAAAAAAAAGTATTTCAAAAAAGTAAAAATGTTAAAATATTTTTTAAAAACTGCAAAACTCAGAATTTTTTCATTTGTTGAATTTATTAAGATTTAAATGGAATAACAAACGAAGGTAAAAAAAGAAGAAAAAATATAAAAGTATACAACAAAAGTAAAAATATGAAAATATTTTCCATAAAACTGTGCAAAACTCAGAATTTTTTTCATTTGAATTCATTTAGTTTTCAATGGAATAGAAAACGAAGGTATCTAGATATTTGGTCCAACAACCGACGATGTTAAGAGACTGAATATTGACAAATACAAAATGAGCAAAATTAGTTCATGAGGAACAGGTGCTGAGACAACTTATAGGTGAATATGACAACCAAACGAAAAGCGTGAGTGAGCAAATTAATTTAAAGACTTGATCACTACACATTCCCAGCAAAGGACAAAAAGACTAGTAACGGACACAATACTAATTATCGAACAAGTAAAAAAGCAATAACAACTTGTTAAGAAATAACAACAAAGTGAAGAAGAATACAACAAAACGCAAGTTAACGTGTGAAGTCGTTTGACTTATCTTTTACTCCGACGAAGGGCTAAAGCTCGAAACGTCAGTAAAGTTAAGTTAACATTTTTTACGGTGTTACAAATTTCATTCTAGTACCTATCGTTTATATCAAACACCGACGCAGCCTATACTAGTTTACTCGCTATTTTCCACGCATATTCTCTGTTTTATACTATACTATTAACAAAGTATTTTAGGTCGGGTTACGGTATTTCAGCTTGTGTCTAGAATGAACTTTGAATCAAATAAGCCGTTCTTGTTTCCTATTCTGATCTTAAATACATCCTTCCTTTCCTTTCCTCAATAGCAAATCTAAATGATCTTTGATATATTTGATAATAGCGCATTTAAAATGCAGATCTCCTGGAAATCATATAGATATTTAATATTGAATTGACAACTTTATTTAGTCATCTCTTCTTACCTTGGTAGGGTGGATACAATCTCCAGTCCAACCAGTTTTCCTATAGAAGACTTCCCTTTGACTTAAAGCTAGTTCTGGTGTGCGATAACCAATGTTGACTTACGATAAATGGAGTTTGATGTCAGTGTTTGCTATGACAACGTCATTTCCTGTCTACTTTGAAAGGTAAACTTTTTTCTCTTCTACTCACTCTAATTCCTATATAAGGTTAACGTAAAAGATCTGTTGTGCTCTTCAAAAAGAGCGGGGGATTGTCTCCTGGCACAACAGTCAGGTCTCGGATATACTACAGGGCCAACTGTCAATTGGCGTCGTACGCTGTTGTGGTGTCCTGCCTTCGTATGAAGAAAAAGCAATAAACTAAACTAAACTCTACTGTTCTCTTTTGTTCTCCTCTCCTCTCTTCTCTTTTGTTCAGTTTTGTTCTGTTCTGTTCTGTTCTGTTCTGTACTCTTCTGTTCTCTTCTGTTCTCTTCTGTTCTCTTCTGTTCTCTTCTGTTCTCTTCTGTTCTCTTCTGTTCTCTTCTGTTCTCTTCTGTTCTCTTCTGTTCTCTTCTCTTATTGTTGCTGCTGCTATTGTTGCTCATGATGTTGTTGCTGCTGCTATTGTTGCTCATGATGTTGTTGCTGCTGCTATTGTTGCTCATATTGTTGTTGCTGCTGCTATTGTTGCTGCTCATGATGTTGTTGCTGCTATTGTTGCTGATGCTGCTGTTTTTGTTGTTGTTTTTGTACTTGCCGCTGCGGTAGATGATGATATTGTTGGTAATTAAAAATCCTAACAACACCCTGGATGATATTATACTTATCAATATTGTTACAATCTCTTACACCATTCCCTTATATAATACTCACCAGCGTCAAAGGTTCTTCACAAAAATATTCCAACTCTTTACATCGACCGACCAAACAAGGCCACCTCGACAAACCAAGTGGAGGCAAACACAAGGCACCAAAGTGGGACAACAGATACTTCGAACTCGCAGAGGGAGGTCACCTACACTACTACAAGAAAGCAGAAGGAAAACTCATCAATACCATCTACAATTTGTCCAAGTGGTAGGGGTGATCGGCGTACCTTTTAGGGTAAAAATATTTCCTGTGCGTACCTTTTAGGGTCCTTTTAGGGTTCTGGCTCAAAAATCAGTTACGTAATTAACATGATTTCGTACCTGTAAGAGTCATTTTCACTCTGTTTTGTAGCTTTGTTGGTGTAGAAATCGACAAGGCTTTATCAGTTATTTTTATCTGTGCGTACCTTTTAAGGGTCGTTTTCAAAACCTCCGCCGATCACTCCTACCACTTGGACAAAGGGAGTACTCCCCAGGACCATCTACCTACGGGGCTGTCCAGTACTGATGGACGAACAACACCCGACTATTAATTATTCGTATAGAGCTAATTCAAAAAACGTTGAATAATGAATAGTGCATTCCAAGACCAAAGAGCATTGTGGGTCTCATTGATTCGTAATAAATAATACATATACAGTGATATTTACTCCCCATAACTGGCTTGTATATTGTTTTGAATGGAATTCACTAAGAATAAAATAACTAATTATTATTTATTTTACTTAAACGATACCCAAAATGCATTTCGGTCTTGCAATGCACTATTCAGTATGCAGTATTCAGTATTCTACGTTTTTTGAAATAGCTGTAGTAAGACAGACGATAGAGAATGGTGCTGTAGATACAGTAATGGTAACCACTCTAATATGTCTATTACACTCTAATAAGTACACTGTGTGTCCAAGATTATGAAAACCACTCCAATCAGTCTATACATTATAATAAGTACAGAAGAGGGAGGCATAAGAGCTTGCGGTGAAGTGGTTTCGCGTTATTTTTGGTGCGGTTTTGCGGTTTTACAAACCTTACAGTTGCAGTTTTTAGCAAATTTTGGTGTGATTGTGCGGTTTGTCGATTTTATTTGTGGTTTTGCGGATGTTTGTTGTGTATATATAATCATCCATATTGTAAACGTAATTCAGGATTCATTATCGTTCATGTGGTCAATAAACACATTTAACAATTGAAATAGTATGTTGTTTTTTCATTCCGATTATCATCATCATTATTATTATGGTCATCATTAATAGCTAGCTTCATCATTATTGTAATCATTATAAATATTAATTCAGTAATCAGCATCAGCATCATTCAGTTATTATTACAATTATTATTATTATCTTCGCTATCATCATCATTATTAGGGTCATCATCATTATTGTCATCATTATAAATACTATTATTATTATCATTTTCATCATCATCATTATTATTAATATGATAATTATCATTTTCTTTATTTTTCTATGTTGATAATTGAAGATAAAAAAGAAGACAATAATTACAAAAAAATATAAAGAATACATTCCCAGCATGAGAATCGAACTCTTCGCATAGTTTAGCACAAAAATAGGACGATTCCTCCGAGACATTCATATTCTAGGAAGTTGAAGCATCTGTCTGCGCTATCCCGACAGAAAACCCAACGTCGCGCTAGTCAAAAGACCAGGGAGGGAGAGGAGGAACAGTCCCTAGACTATAAACGGTTTACCCCTTTGCGCTAACTATAAGCAACTATCGATATATATATAATCTAAAAGATATATATAATCTAGTATATTCGGCGAAGTTTTATTGTTATGCTAATAGTATAGTCTTCTCTCCCATGGGATAGTCTATTCAATTGATTAACCAATCAGATCATCATATTCAATACCCTTTGGAAATAACGCACCAATGCGCTAACGAACTGCTATGTATATTTTTTTGAAATTCAAATATGGCCTCTTTTGACCAAGTTTGATGGACGAAGAAATTGCTCAAAGTAAGTTACATTTATACCAACTAAATACCTAATCACCACGTCTAAATAAGCGTTATATTGTAAGCTATGAGCGCGTCGGTCCACTGAAAGAAATCGTAATTTTTAAACGAAGTGTGACGGACAAGAACGAGCATTTTCTAGTTACAATCAATTATTGATTTAACAAAAACAAACAAACTTTATAACATGCGCTAGTGGTTATGGGAAACCACAGGAATACCAACAGTTTTATACGATATTTTATCATTATAGTAGTAATATATAAATACACAACTGAATATAGAAAATCGCGCGCCGTAATTGGTCTAGAACTTCACATTTAAACAATAGAGTAGTTGAATCGAGGGCATTATGCTGTGATAGTTGCCCGCGGAAACTGGATGTTCAGAAAAGCAAATTGTCGCCCGACAAAATTTTTCGAAGCAGACGAAAAGCTCAGCGGGCATATGCGCTGATAGTATCCCTCCGCGGCGGGCACTGTCACGTCACGTGATCGCCCCTCGACCAATGAGAGCGGAAGAAATTTTTGCTGTTGAATTATAATTCTCGATAGTCGACTACAGCGTTTCGCGCGCTTTAAGAAATAAGATTTGAAGGTCAGTTTTTCTTCAACAAAAAAGCTGGTTATTTTTACTTTTTGAAATAATCACTCGTGTATTTATACTAAAACAATCCACCTCAGATTATCCACTTACAGAGATTCTAGATCTACACTTTTTCAGGAAAAAAATTGATTTTTTAGAATTACTGAAAATTTCACTTTTGTTTTACTTACAGGTATTCCAGATCTGGAGATGGAAATCGAAACCCTCGTCAAAGCAACACTACAGAGATGATGCGAATCACGGTTACTTACTGACAAAAACCATCCACAACTTACATGAATGATTGTACTGAAAATGGGATTTTTATTTTACTTACAGGTATCACAGATCTGCAGTTGGACATCGAAACCAGGAGATATACAACACTACAGAAATGATGCGAATCACGGTAACTTTAATACTGACAAAATTCATCCACAACTTACACGAATGGGATGGGATTTTTATTCTACTTACAGGTATTACAAATCTGCAGTTGGACATCGAAACCAACGAGAAAACAACACTACAGAGATGATGCGAGATGTGAAAAACACTAAATCCGAATTTAAGGAAACTCAAATATAGGAATAACTGTCCGTATAATTATGTAGTTGATTACAAAGCGCTTTGAGATGATGTGAAATGCGCTTTTTAAGCACACACACATCAAATTGCACAAAAAATTATGTCGAAAATTGAGGTAAATGTGTTTGAGATTTCGCGTTATAGTGGTAGCATATGATACAAGACACCTCGTTGTAATAGCCAAGATATTTGCAGTTCGTGAAAAAAATCAGTTGTAAGCGTTAAATAAATTGTTTGTATAATTTCATCATGTGTTATTTGAAAATTAAAATAAAAAAAATATTGAGTAAACATTGATATTGTGTGTTCAGATGTAGTAGTGTAGGTTGGTTGCATAAAATTGAACTGATCGATCAGTTTGGTTGTGAAATAGAGTATACATATATATATGAAGATGTAGAGAGAGATGTTCGCGGGACGACGCGCGAGATGTGCGCGCTACTAGGGCCCAGTCCATTTACCACGTGATAAGATGACACGGTCTTCACGTGCAAGACAAGTCATAACATTGGATGTGCTGCAAAAATGGCTTTATTTTACACTTTCTAAAGCGAAAATCGATCTAAATACTAGCTAAAACAGTAGCTGAGTGCCTTAGAAACGTTTTGGAGCCAAAAAAGGTAAGAAAAACGAACAAATTGGCATGGTTTGAGCCATGTTTTGTGTCGCGGTTGATATGGTTGTATTCTGTTGATATTACGTGATTTCTGCAACATTTTAGCATTCAAATGGCTTCCTAAATTGTTTTCCTTGCTTATTACTTGGTCTTCTGGGTCTAGAGATGCTCTATGGTGATTTTTTAGAGCAGCCAGTGTTGTAAAATTGTGTTTGTATGGCTCCCAAAAGTGCGGATAGACGTTGATTTATTCGACATTTGAGCATTCAAATGGCTTCCTAAATTGTTTTCCTTGCTTATTACTTGTTCTTCTGGGTCTAGTGATGTTGTATGGTGATGTTTAGGACAGTTAGTGTTGTTTATGTGTTGTTAATGTTGTTTATATGGCTTCCAAGAAGGGTCGACAGACGGTCTATTGTCTTGACTCTCATTGTTACAGTTATAAGTCGGAACATTGAACACGAAAACTACTGCCAAATGTTAGCTTTACATTCGCTTTTGCTTATTGTTACCACACATTAAATGCATTGTTTTTGCTTGTTTACAGATATTGAAGATGTACATGTGCCATACACCAGACTTTCAGTTGTACGAAAATGGCAGCACAACCAACGCAGAATGACAACCCATGCAGAATGACAACCCATGCAGAATGACAACCCATGTAGAATGACAACCCATGCAAAATGACAACCCATGCAGAATGACAACCCATGCAGAATGACAACCCATCATTTGCCTCGGCAATGCATGACTGACCATGTAAACTGTTTGTCATATACCAGACTTGCAGTTGTGCAAAGATGGCAGCAATGATTGTTAAATGACTGACCATGACCTGTAATAGCACAAGCCATGCTGTATGATGTGGCTACAATGGTCATATATTGGACCTGCATAAACGGCAAAATAGGTAGGTATTTATGCACAATGTCATATCACCATCCAACCTTTCAGCCACTTCTTATTCACACAACACTCACACAAGATTGTTGTCTTTATTTTCAGTCAATATTCTTGAGTTTAATGAGCATAGTATAACCATTATCTTCTTTATTTTCAACAGCTTGACAGAAATATTGCAACCAATGTTATGGTCAAGCAAGTGGCTGTTCACAATGTGACAGACTTGTAAGTAACACTTGTACATTCTTGTTACAACCATTATCATTGGAGTGTGACTTTGAAAACTATACAGTGTGATCACAGTCTAATACCATTGCTGTACCAGTAGATCTTGCTGACTTGATACAGTATGATCACTGTCTAATACCATTGCTGTACCAGTAGATCTTGTTGACTTGATTCAGTTTGTTTACTGTGTTGCTAAGACCATGTCCTTTAAAGGCTGAAAAGTACTTGGAACTCCATGCAAATGTTATATTATACACAACACACCATTTTTAAATGAACCTTATGTTTCTACTGTAGGGGTGGTGAATGCTTTATCTTGCTATCAATCAAGCATAATAAATGACTTGTATTGTTATATACCAACTGTCAAAGTTCATTTTTCTCGCACTTTGATTGGGCAAGAGGGTATCACGTGAACATGAACAAATTTGGATGTTTCTGCGGCAACGACTCTCAGCGGGCAACAATATGTTATTGACCAGGAATAACAAAACCTAGCCGTGAAAATTCTAAGAGATTTTTGCTTAGGAAAAGGAGTTTCTGCCGACTTTGAAGAGCTAAGCAAACCTGAATAAACCAGCTTGTTAAAACAGTTCTACGCAAGTGCAAGAAAGCGAGATAGCTCGTTTTTTCTTTGACAGTTGGTATATAACAAAACACGGGAAAAACCTCGGGAAACAGTATGTTTTGAGGTCCCTAGCTCGACTGCCAATGTTTTTTTTTACTATGATAGTGAGCCATCTATCAACATTTTCCTCAAGGCTATCTTGTGTCATCACACCAATCTGTTTCAGCTGTGACATGCTTGTGTTTACTGAGAAAGAGTTCCCTGTATTTTGCTGTGACAGTGAGTTAGCTACAAACATCGTCCACAAGGCTATCCTGTGTCATCATATCTGTTGTAACATCAAAGACTTTGCAAAACACAGTAAAAGAGAATTACCTGCAACATATTGCTATCCTTTTTGCATTACAGTTTTATCTAGCTCATTATTTATTCATTCAACTCATTTGATTGTTCATCTATCTATCCATTCATTCATTCAATCAGTCAGTCATTCAATTATTTCAATCACTCAGCCATTCATTTTATCAGCCATTCATTTTATCATTCATTCATTTATTCAATCATTCATTAATCTCTTTATTCATCTCTTTATTCATCTGTGTATTCATTCACCTATCCTTTCATCAGTATTTAATCATCTCTTTATTCATCTCTTTATTTATCTGTGTATTCAATCATCTATCCTCTCATCAGTATTTAATCATCTCTTTATTCATCTGTGTATTCAATCATCTATCCTCTCATCAGTATTTAATCATCTCTTTAATCATCTCTTTATTCATCTGTGTATTCAATCATCTATCCTTTCATCAGTATTTAATCATCTCTTTATTCATCTCTTTATTCATCTGTGTATTCATTCATCTCTTTATTTATCTATCTAATAAATTCATTCATCTATTCTTTCATCTCTTTATCTATCTATCTATTCATTCACCTATTCATTCATCTCTTTATTTATCTATCTATTCATTCACCTATTCATTCATCTCTTTATTTATCTATCTATTCATTCATCTCTTTATTTATCTATCTATTCATTCATCTCTTTATTTATCTATCTATTCATTCATCTATTCATTCATCTCTTTATTTATCTATCTATTCATTCACCTATTCATTCATCTCTTTATTTATCTATCTATTCATTCATCTCTTTATTTATCTATCTATTCATTCATCTCTTTATTTATCTATCTAATTATTCATCTATTCATTCATCTCTTTATTTATCTATCTATTCATTCACCTATTCATTCATCTCTTTATCTATCTATCTATTCATTCACCTATTCATTCATCTCTTTATCTATCTATCTATTCATTCACCTATTCATTCATCTCTTTATCTATCTATCTATTCATTCATCTATTCATTCATCTCTTTATTTATCTATCTATTCATTCATCTATTCATTCATCTCTTTATTTATCTATCTATTCATTCATCTATTCATTCATCTCTTTATTTATCTATGTATTCATTCATCTATTCATTCATCTCTTTATTTATCTATCTATTCATTCATCTCTTTATCTATCTATCTATTCATTCACCTATTCATTCATCTCTTTACTTATCTATCTATTCATTCATCTCTTTATTTATCTATCTATTCATTCACCTATTCATTCATCTCTTTACTTATCTATCTATTCATTCATCTCTTTATTTATCTATCTATTCATTCACCTATTCATTCATCTCTTTACTTATCTATCTATTCATTCATCTCTTTATTTATCTATCTATTCATTCACCTATTCATTCATCTCTTTATTTATCTATCTATTCATTCACCTATCCATTCATCTCTTTATTTATCTATCTATTCATTCACCTATTCATTCATCTCTTTATTTATCTATCTATTCATTCACCTATTCATTCATCTCTTTATCTATCTATCTATTCATTCACCTATTCATTCATCTCTTTATCTATCTATCTATTCATTCACCTATTCATTCATCTCTTTATCTATCTATCTATTCATTCACCTATTCATTCATCTCTTTATCTATCTATCTATTCATTCACCTATTCATTCATCTCTTTATTTATCTATCTATTCATTCATCTCTTTATTTATCTATCTATTCATTCATCTATTCATTCATCTCTTTATTTATCTATCTATTCATTCACCTATTCATTCACCTATTTATTCATCTCTTTATTTATCTATCTATTCATTCACCTATTCATTCATCTCTTTATTTATCTATCTATTCATTCATCTCTTTATTTATCTATCTATTCATTCACCTATTCATTCATCTCTTTATTTATCTATCTATTCATTCATCTCTTTATTTATCTATCTATTCATTCATCTCTTTATTTATCTATCTATTCATTCATCTATTCATTCATCTCTTTATTTATCTATCTATTCATTCATCTATTCATTCATCTCTTTATTTATCTATCTATTCATTCACCTATTCATTCACCTATTTATTCATCTCTTTATTTATCTATCTATTCATTAACCTATTCATTCATCTCTTTACTTATCTATCTATTCATTCATCTCTTTATTTATCTATCTATTCATTCACCTATTCATTCATCTCTTTATTTATCTATCTATTCATTCATCTATTCATTCATCTCTTTATCTATCTATCTATTCATTCACCTATTCATCCATCTCTTTATTTATCTATCTATTCATTCACCTATTCATTCATCTCTTTATCTATCTATCTATTCATTCATCTATTCATTCATCTCTTTATCTATCTATCTATTCATTCACCTATTCATCCATCTCTTTATTTATCTATCTATTCATTCACCTATTCATTCATCTCTTTATTTATCTATCTATTCATTCATCTATTTACCCATGACTAAGTACTACATACTTACTAAGCTTGTATCTTTTACAACACTTCTGATTCTCTCTCTGTCAGTTGTATTGCAAATGATGATAACCATTTGCTCCACTCTGTCTCTCCATGTAGACTTTTCTACCAGGTATGGGTAAGGTACAAGCCACCTTGTGTCTAGCTTGACATGGCATGTAGTGTAGCACAGTCTAGACTGGCTTTGGCCATGTCATGATCTGAAAATGAAAATTCACTGAGTAAGATTGAGAATTATTCCACTGTATTGGAGTAATAGTGGACAACCAAATAAGGATGATGCGACATGTGAACAGAGTAAGTAAATTAACATTCTTCTCAGAAAGGGGGCTTTCATTTATTAGTGCATGGGGGAGGGGGGAGGGGGCAAAATCACCTGTTGTCTTTTCTAAATATTACGCACCCCTCCCCCCCTTCCTGGTTGGTAAAAAATATCATAACCCCCTATATTTGCCCAGTTTATTACTAAAGCTGCATACAATTAGTAACAACCCCCCCTATATAGCTTCCGAAAATAACATGACCCTCCCTCAATATTGACGACCTCCCCCCCCCCCCCCTCCACAACCGCTAATAAATGAAAGCCCCTTAGAAACATAGGCAGAATAAGGAAATATCTAGTCTAAGGTAGGAAAAACATCTAGAACATCTAGTCCATGCGTTTATAACCTCTAAATTTGATTTTACAACAGCCTTCTAATGGGACTGCCTGATACTGAAATCCAAGTTTCAGCGTAACTGCCTTAGTAAAATACTGCTGCAAGGCTTGTTACTGGAATTAAGAAGAACAACCTGTACTACAGCAGCTCCACTGGCTTCCAATTAGATCTAGAATAGATTTAAAGATTCACACTCTCTTCATTATTCTAACAAGAACTTACCAATTGTACCAAAAAAATCATAGGTTATACATGCAGATCCTAGAACATAGTGGATAAGTGGAGACCAAAGTAGTGAATGGTATTTTAATGAATAGTATGCATGAGCTTTGTCCTCTAGTACCATGCTAGTGGCATTCAACATGGAGACCGAGACTGTTGAATTGGTATTGAAAGTGTTTTGTTTTGTTAAAATCCCATCCACAACTTCAGTCTCCACTTCTATGATCTATGATCTACAATCTATGTTTCTTACACAAACGTTTTTCAATTAGGTGTATGTTAGAACGATTGTAGTAAACCTGTCAAATATAGCTTGCATGTTACATACTACTGTATGTACTTATTGACTGAGTGGGAGGGCTGGACGGGGAAACATTTGTCTCAAGGTTATGCCGTACGGAACAAGCGCAGCAAGGTCCATACAAATGACTAAGAGCCAAATATTTTCCCATCCGGTTCGACCTAACTCAATAAGCATTTTATCATAATATTATGACCCTTTCATTTTATTCACAAGGGGGTCCATACACCATTTTGAGTGGGCCAGACGGCTATTTATGGTCCACTCAACAAAAGATGTATGGCCTGCCATCACGACTTGTCTGCATGGCTTTTATTAGGGGCGCTCGAGAAGGAAATACGGTATATGATAAAGTCTACTATTTCACAGGTTTATTTTAATAACTAATGACAAACCATAACATACTAAACAATGACTTACTTTACATAATACCAGGGTTGTCCTCCTCCACTATAAAGCCACCAGCTCTGCATACATGGTCCTCTTGTGGAGATCAGCTTCTTTGCACAACACTGAGCCACAATAAGGAAGCACCAACTACAGAAAGTTAACAAACATTTCTAGGAGAAAACTTGCAAGTTTTGAAAGATTTTCCAGCTGAATACCATCCTAGACAACTGAGAAAAAGACTAAACAAAGTGGTAAGCTACAAAACAGGGCTGTGTTTGTATGGTGTTGGTGAGTACATGAAGTATTTTATGGCTGTTTTGCATTTGCTATTACTCTGCTGTTGAATGGTAAAACTACAAAAAGGACCATTCTTTCATGGACGTTTTGCTTTTTGTATTCTATGGGAATCGTTTATCTTTACATAGAATACAATAAGTCTAATAATTGGTATTAACTATTTAAGATTAAGTTAATTAATGCATAAACAGCTGTAATATTTATACACCCTTTCCGAGAAAGTTTGTCACCCTTGAAAAGCACACAAGCTAGTGGCGCAAAGGATCACGGATCAGTTCAGAAACTAAAGGTGCATTCAGAACGCCTTTCTTATTGTTTGATAAGTCAGAACGGACATTTCTCAATAACATATTGACAAGTGTAGCAATGTGGCCATGAAATCCCTGCGTTCTAATAAAGTATACATAGGTAACCCATAATCCCCTGCGCTACTAGCTTGTAGGCTTTTCACTTCACGGGTGACAAAGTTTCTCGGAAAGGGTGTATACCTAACACTGATCATTGCATAGTGGCATTTAGTTAAAAGTTGCTGATTATGTTTCTTCTGCGTAATAATTACTGGGATACCTGTGGTATCACAGTCTTAAAATGCCTTTTTTTTCTCCTGCCCGACAAAATGAACAAATTGCGCAATATTACCCATAGGGTAATTGCGGCCTCACAATAGCCTCGACACCATGACATGTTGTCCCATTGATTTCGTCGATACCATGACAACCCTGATATCGTCCAATCATATCTTAGGTCTGTGTCTTGTTTTTATTTGTGATGTGATTGACGGTGATTGGCGTTGTCACTATTTTTACAGAAAATAACATGTGAAGTCAAGTCATTGTGATTGTTCGATCGAATATCGACTCGTGTTTACTCGTTTAACTCTGATCCCGCAGAAACTAATGGCTATATTAGACTGATGATCGCCAAGACATTCATTATTATTAGTTGCTGTACTACAGGGTTGACACCCGAAATATAGCTAGCTATTTTCCTCTTTATAAAGACGAGGATATCTTGGCCGGAAGGATCCGCCGTTAGCAAAGTCGTCATTTCTAGCACAAAACAGAAGCCGATGTGCCAGCAGAATTGCATTCGCTACGGCATATTATCTAGCACTTCCAAACAGAAATCTTGAGTTTATATTGATTAATGTGCTATTTTTGTTCTTCACAATGTCGGAGAACGTGAATTCCATCACGAAACCTACAAAGCGAACATTGTCAACACGAGGGCAACACGCCGATCGATATAAACATTCAAATCGGCCTGTCTGAAAACCACTCTAAACAGCCCAAATCGCCTCAAAAGTTACACATATTGCTTGAGTAACTATCTATCTTTCTTGTTCTGACGTTCAATTCTCAAGAACAGCTGCATAAAAGTCCCTCTGAAACAGTTTTAGAACTCTATATCGCATACTCAAATCTAGTAAGCCTTTGGGCTCTTGGGGGGAGGGAACGGGGTGAAATGTCAACATTTTGTAACACAGGCATCCCGGTACATAGAAATATCGAGCAGATTCAAACAAGCCCAAAAATCACACACATTTTTTCTTTTTGTGATCTGGGAAAATAGGATTTTATGCACTGGTCATCAATCAAATAAAACACACATGGCAATAATATTTTAGCAAAACACAATTTAAGATATATAAAAAACTACTGAAATGATACGTTGGGTGTAAACAACAAAATAAACATATAGTCATTGTCAAAAATGTTGTCCTGTGAAAAAAGACTTAAAGACCAAAAGAAGTATCATCTGATGATTTGTATATTTGTTTTAAACGATATAAATTCTGGTTTCAAACTCTATAGTGAGTAACAGTGAACAGAGAATAATAATTATGAACTCTACTTATACAATAATTTCTGGTATCGAGTATTTAGGGCGAGTATATATAAGGTCTGACATGACATTTCTTTTGGTCTAAATGACTTTTTTGGTGGACAACATCAATAACATTGTCTGTATAAGAGAGAAAAATAATAATAAAGCACTTTATTTCAATAGGGTAACTAGAATTACACAAGTAATTTTCATCTAGGCCCTTGGCGTGACTTGATCCACGCTTTCAGCATAGTCAGTAGTCCAACGGCAATAGCTTTTAACAAGACCCTGGCTCCCAAGGATCCACTACCATCCAGGTATCCCAGTTTACCCTGCCAACAGGGTCTAGTTTATTATAAAATAGACGCTAAGCTTTCGGCCATCTTGGCCATAATCAGGGTAGTATTACACGTAATATAATGTTTGAATTTGTTAGTTTATTAATAGTCTTTTATAAAGTAACTATAATATGATAAGGAGTCAATGCTCAAGTGCAAGTGGAAAAGAGAAAATTAGTCTCAACTGTAACATGGGGATTCAGAAGTTCTATCTCAGTCTATAAATTTACATTTTTTCGATTTGTCATATTTTTATAGATTTTTAAAAAAATTTATTTAATATTCAAATTTATTTATTCATTTTTTCTTCTTATTAGTTTATGAATATTTGTTGATGTTTAATAAAGACAAAAATTGTTCATTGATGTATTACATTTTAGACTTAAGCCACAAAAATGACTACTTAATACTGTAAAAAATAATCTCAAATCTTAAAACATGTCTTGTATAGCTGGTATTCCTGGCTGTGGTGTAAATAATATAAGTGAATGCTGGTCAGCAAACACAATGACTGTTAAAACAACCTACTAGGTTAGAATGTGCCCAATAGATGACAAAAAATTAACAAATAACTGTCAAATAAAGTATAGAGTGTGAACACAGACTACTAGGTTACAATGTGTCCAATAGTTGATAAAATATAACAAGTCAAAATAATCTTGACAAAAATTAAATAAAATGTAAACGAAACACGTGTTTATGCCTGCAAAGACCAAATCTGGTGATAATATCTGCCCAAAAATAGTTTTGAAAAATCAATATTATTTTACAGGAACAAGTGTAGCTAAGTTTGTTACTGTGCGGCTTTCGGAGTGAGAGGTCCAAGTTCGATCCCTAGCTATAGTGACCTCACAGAGAGGGGGAAAAGAGCGCACTGTCAGCTTCCTGGGAGACCAGCTTACTTCTAGCTGAAGGAACTACCGACGCTAAATAATAATACTTTTCCTTTTTCAATATCAAATAATATAAACACACATCTTTGCTTGCAGAGACCAAAAAACTGATGGTCATATTTTCCCAAAAATAGTATTCACAAATCAATATCATATAAACACACATTTGTGCCTGCAGACTAAAAACTGATGATAACATCTGCCAAAAACAGTGTTACTGTAACTAATATCAAATAATTACATATCTGTGCATTCAGAGACTAATATTTAAAAAATGAAAACAAATTGTTAATGCCTATTTAGACCAGGATAGGCTAGTAGCTGTATATATAAAATATTTGCCCAGAAATAAAGATATGGTAAATGATTTTTTTCTGCAAGATAGGAGATATTGTAAGCAATAGAGTTTTTTTACCATTCCTCGTTTTTATTATAAAATCACATTTGGTTGGAAAGGGTGAGTGGGGAGACTGGGCACGGGTGCACAGATTTCAATTTGGCCGTCCCCCCTCTCAAGTTGAATTGCCACTGAAAATTGATTTACCAGGGTAAAGGTGCCACTGCCATTTATCAGTTTTAATTTGAAATCCCACCTCCTCCCCTTTCCATCCGGTCATAATTTCCTTTTAAGGATTACATGATGGCGTGTATAGCCCTCACCTTTGATGGGTTTAACTTTTAATTGGTCATATCAGTGTTAATTTGACCTTTTTACATATATTATTGTTGTATATTAAAGTGGCTATGTGTTTTTGCACACAGGGTAGCTAAAATATATCCAACCAGATTGTGTAGTGTCTTTCTTCCCATCAAACGAGCTAGCTCTGACAGCAATATCTTATTATCATATACAGTTTGTGTAGAAGAGGGATGGTATAAATATATATACTTGAAGAACGGTAGAAATAGTGAAGCAATCTTGTTGTAGCAAATAGACGTAAAGAATGGAATAGATTGAAATAGTGTTATTAACACTGTGGAAGATAATATTATTACTTGAAGAATGACAGGAATTACAGTGAAGGAACCATGTTGCTTCAAATGCTAATGTGGAGTCAAAATGACTAGAATGAATAGATTAAATTATTTTTACCCATTTAAGATATACTTGAAGAATGATGGAAATGGTGTTCAAAGCATTCTTGTTGAAAAGTTAAAGAGATCTCATACAGACTCTTAATGATATCATTACATACTCCTGTGAAAGATGTACTTGAAGAAGCAAGAAAATGCTAAATCAAACTCATCAACAACTATTAAAGACTTTTAAAGATTTAGACGTCATTGAAGCCTGTCAAAATTATCATTGTTATTGTCATCATCATTGTCGTCATCATTTTTGTCTTCATTGCCATTGTCATCGTCAATCAATCTTCATGTCATCATCATCATAACCATCACTACTTTGGTCATCAACATCACCATGGTTACTATTGTCATTGTCTTCATGTCATCATCATCATAACCATCACTACTTTGGTCATCAACATCACCATGGTTACTATTGTCATTGTCTTCATGTCATCATCATCATAACCATCACTACTTTGGTCATCAACTTCACCATGGTTACTATTGCCATTGTCTTCACCATCATAAACTTCATTGTTACAATGACCTTTGTCTTTTTCATCACCATCATTATAATGATTATCACTATCACCACCATCACAATCATCACCACCACCACCATCATGATAATTGTCATCATCATTTTCCCAACCACATTGAGGCCACAGTACATTGCCACTGGAACTTGACAACCCCATATGTGATCATGTAACCTTCTGGGGCAAATCAATGTCCTTTTGTATTAAATCAATGTCCTCTTCAATGTAGCAAATAGATGTTCCTTTGGAGCAAATCATTGTTCTTTTGTAGCAAATAGATGTTCCTTTGGAGCAAATCATTGTTCTTTTGTAGCAAATAGATGTTCCTTTGGAGCAAATCATTGTTCTTTTGTAGCAAATAGATGTTCCTTTGGAGCAAATCATTGTTCTTTTGTAGCAAATAGATGTTCCTTTGGAGCAAATCATAGTTCTTTTGTAGCAAATAGATGTTCCTTTGGAGCAAATCATTGTTCTTTTGTAGCAAATAGATGTTCCTTTGGAGCAAATCAATGTCCTCTTGTGATAAATAAGTGTTCTTTTGCAGAAAATGAATGTCCTCTTGTAGCAAACAACTGTCCTTCTTGAGCAAATAATTGAGCAAATCCTCTTGTGGCAAATTATTGTTCTTTTGTAGCAAATCAATTTTCTTATGTACATGTAGCAAATCAATGTTATTTAATAGCAAATAAATGTTCTTTTGTAGCTAATCAATGTTCTTTTATAGCAAATCATATGTCCTCTTGTAGCAAATCAATGTTCTTTTTCAGCAAATCAATGTTAATTTTTCATCATGCACCATCATTATAATGATTATCACTATCACCAACATCACAATCATCATCACAACCATCATGATTATTATCATCATCATTTTCCCAACCACATTGAGGCCACAGTACATTGCCACTGGAAGTTACTTTACAACCCCATATGTGATCATGTAACTTTCTGGGACAAATTAATGTTCTTTTGTAGAAAATCAATGTTCTTTTGTAGCAAATCAATGTTCTTTTGTAGCAAATCAATGTTCTTTTGTAGCAAATGAATGTTCTTCTGTAGCAAATCAATGTACTTTTGTAGCAAATCAATGTTCTTTTGTAGCAAATCAATGTTCTTTTGTTGCAAATCAATGTTTGTCCGGAGCAAAACAATATTTTGTTGTCGCAAATCAATGTACTTTTGTAGCAAATCAATGTTCTTTTGTAGCAAATCAATGTTCTTTTGTAGCAAATCGGTGTTTTTTTATTGCAAATACATGTAAATGTCCTCTTTTAGCAAATCAATAACTGTTTGTAGTATATCAATTTTCTTTCTTTTTGTTATTGTTTTCAGTACAGCCTTGGTTATTTGCACCATATAGTGATTAAGCAGCAATAGATGGCATCTGATCATATCTTTGAGGATTGCTCACTTGTTGTTTGTTTTATTCACAAAGAGGACTTGATACAATCAAACCAAGAGCAAACATTATGCACATTTGAAATATGGAGAAATATCAACTTTTCAACTTTTATAATATTTGCAACTTCATAACATTTTGGTTAATATTTAGTTTTAATTATGTTTAATTGCGCGCTTCTTGTCTTAACGATTCAAACATATTTTGCCAATCCCCACATACTTTATAACTGCACACATTATATCTCTCTTAATCTAACTCTTTTACTCGACGAAGGGCTAAAATTCGAAATGTCAGTGAAGTTAAGTCTACATTTTTTACGGTGTTACAAATTTCATTATATTACCAATCGTTTATATTATATTTAGTATTATTGAAAACACATTAACATATTATATCTTTTCTTCTGTACAATCATTATTCTGAGATCCTGATTTTTATTACTATCGACTCCTTAACATATTATAGATACTTTATAAAAGACTATCAATAAACTAACAAATCCATGTTTTCACTATGCAATGGTCAGTGTTAGTTATATAAATATTACAGCCGTTTATGCATTAATGCCCGGCCTAATTAATCGATGACGATCGATGATCGAAAACTAATCGAAAAATCGATATTAATCAATGAAATTACCTAATTGATATCGATTAGTCATCGATTTCCAATATCAATCGATTGATTAATATCGATTAGTATTGATTAGTATCGATTAACATCGATTATCGGAAATATCGATTAATTAGGCCGGGTTTAATGCTAACTTTATCTTAAAAGGTTAATATCAATTATTAGACCTATTGTATTCTACGTTAAGATAAACTATTTCCATTGAATGCAAATGGCAAAACGTCCTTGAAAGAATGGTCTATTTTTATAGTCCCACAGTTAAACAAGCAAATGCAGAACAGCCACAAAATACTTCATGTACTCACCAACACCACAGACATACAGCCCTGTTTTGTAACACCACTTTGTTTAGTCTCTTTCTCAGTTGTCTAGGATGGTATTTCAGCTTGAACATCTCTCCAAACTCGAAGTTTCTCCATCGAATGTTTGCATACATGTACTTTCAGTCGTATTGACCTCCAGACGGAGCTCAGTCTCTGCAAAACCAAAAACAAGCAAAGTTTGAAAAACGTCTCTAAATACTTACAAAAATAGTACATATGTGCAAATAAAGCGAATGCAAACAAGTAACTGTCGTTTTATTATAGAATAAGCAGAGAAAAAGTCATTTTTTCGAAGAGTGAAGTCAGACCACATGGTGAAATTGACATGCAAACCTCGAATTCAAAATGTCTCAAAAACGCACTTTATTTAACATGACAACAGCTAAAATGCAACTAGAAATACAAAATCAGCTCTTATATACAATATAATGATATTTTTGTGAGCATTTAAACAGTACTTACCATGCAAAGAGCTAAAATTCGATCACATTTTCCAGCCATAACATCCGCCATTTTGATTTTGCCGCGTGTAACCGCGGAGGTTCATGGGATAACGTGTGAGGAACGGTAGGAAAATCACTACCCGGATGGACAAGGACTGGACGTCAATCTATGGAATAGATCAACATAATTTATATATATATTGCCATCATCGTTATTGCTACAATTGATCACCATCATTACTTTTGATGGTGATGATGACGCATGAGCATTGCCATACATTGTATCATAATCATCGTCATCATCATCACAATTATTACATGCTAGCGGAGTCTCTATCTGTGCGATTTCATTTTCCTCTCAGAAATCGCAAAATTATTTCTAATAGGGAATCAAACTTATGCCAAATCTTTTAAAATTCCTTTATATATGATTATTAAAATGACAAACCAGTTTAAGCAGAGTTAACTGGTTTAAGTCACGCGTTACCTAGTAACTTCTTAGACAAGCGTGACGCGTAACGCAACTTTATATACATAATTAAATCAAAAATGTTCGTTTGCAGGCGAGTGAACAATATCGATCTGCATTTACCACTGAATCACTCGATCACCGGTTCGCTGGCTACCAAATAAACTTATCAACTTCTTTCAGTAGAAATTCGGCCATGGCGAAAAAGACTTTCACATGGGAAGAACTAAGGCAAAAGAACTCGAAAGAACAGCTTTTTGTGGCTGTTAGAAGCAAGGTTAGTGCTAAAAGTCGTCACAATTCACATACTTTAATTGCATAACCTTTTGGTTCGATTGAAATCTTTCTGTGTAACATAGCGTCTATGTATTAATAATTTAATCGATTTATTAGAGTATTTGCGTGATATTCAATCAAGAAACGTTTTACAAGTCTTTGACAAAAATATATCGATTTCGGTTTCAATTAATTTGCATAAATAGTTGAGCTGTTTTAACAATGTTTAACGTTGCTAATAAGGTGTGTTTTGTTTATAGGTTTACGATGTAACTAAGTTTATCGATCGTCATCCCGGTGGTCGTGATACGTTGCTGATGGCAGGAGGACGTGATATCACCTTCGTGTTTGAATCTTATCATGCACTTACAGATAAAGCACACAAGTATGTTAATATTAATAGTTAAAACTCTGAAAAAAAAAACAGTGAAAAATATATGATGATAAAATGAATAAATATATTTCTATATACCTAGGGTATTGGAGAAGCACTATGTTGGTGAACTGATATCACACAAATACCCAACATATCCAGAACCAGGGTGAGTTAGAGTGCAGAATAAATATACCAATAATAGGTAAAAATAATGGAATTTGTGACACAGTAAAAAAATGTTGACTTAACTTCACGTTTTGAGTTTAAGCCCTTCGTCGGATTATGTAAAAGAGTTAAACTAAGAGAGAGTTAATAATATGAAGTGGGAAAAGTAAACTTTTTTTTATGGCGTTACAAATTTCATTCTATTACCTATCATTTATGTCAAACACCGATGCAGCCTATACTAGTTTACTCGCTAGTTTCCGTTTATACCAATAATACATTAGTATTTGCAGATGTAAAATTTACAAATTTGCGTATACACCAGGGTTTAAACCTTGTTCTTCTACTTGATAGTCTGGTTTGGTTCACTGCCGGCTCCCTCCCCACACTAATTTTTTTACAATAGAGCATTATTAACTTTTGCCAGAATGTTGATCATTTAAAAAATTGTAGTACTACCACTCCAACTTGGGTGGGGGTGTACCGCCGGGTCCTCAAAACCCTGACCCTATCCCAGACCTAGAGTATTGATTTCACACACCCTACCCCAGACTAAACTTAAGAATTGTACAACCTATCCCACAATAAAAAAACGCAAAAACACGCAAAAACGGTTATATTTTCCAATTGTTTAATTGAATTTAAATCGTTTTTTGTGCCGTCAGAAAACGTAGCCTAGCAGGCTAAAACAACAGACAAAATGTCAAAAGATACCCTATCCCAGACAAAAACCTTACCCTACCCCAGACAAATTGTAAAAAAATGATACCCTACCCCAGACCTAAAAGCCGAAAAACCATACCCTATCGGGCGGCACATACCGGTATAGCAAATATAGGGGAGTACCCCCCCCCCCCCCCGGGTACCCACCAATGATTGTCAGTTCCGACACCGCTGTCTTTACACTTCTCAAACCATTGATAATGTATATGATATGTCTAACTACCTTATATACCTGATATTAAAATATATTTGTGATGTTCGTGATCCTATAGGTTGTTTTTTAAGACTGCAAGAGATAGAGTTCAAAAGTACTTCAAGGAGAACAATAAGGTATTAGGACAGGCACATGTTTACTATCTTTTCTTACTCAACTGTCTCTTCCTGATTTGATGATGGTAATAGTGGTGGTGATATATAGGAGATGGTGGTGTTGATTATGATTGATGATGATGGCAGTGGTAGTGGTAGTGGGGGTGGTAATGATATTGTATTGATCGAGGGTGATGGTGTGCATGATGATATGATGATGTTAATGGTGATGGCAGTGGTGGTTGTAATGATGATAGTAGATAGTGATACGGTTATGATAATGAGGATGATGGTAATGATGATGATGATGGTAAGGATGTTGATAGTGATGGTGATAATGTTGATTTGTATATAATGCATAGTGATGATGATGACAGTAATAATGTTGGGTGAAGGTGATGCTGATGATAATTACAATTATGATGGTGATGATGGCAGTGGTGGTGGTGATGGTTGTGGTGATGATGATGTTGATAGTGATGGTGATAATGTTGATTGTGCATAGTGATGATGGTGACAGTAATAATGATAGGTGAAGGTGATGATGATGATAATTAAATGGTGATGATGGTGGTTGTTATGATGATGTTGATGATACTATTGTGGTGATGATGATGATGATGGCAGTGGAAGGTGGGGGTGGTAATGATCAATGATGGTATTGAGGGTGATGGTGATAATGATGTTAATGATTATCAAATGGTGATGGCAGTGGTGCATGTAATGATGATAGTAGATAGTAATAAGGATTATGATAATGATGGTAATGATGATGATGATGATGATGGTAAAGATGGTGATAGTGATGGTGATAGTGATGATTGTACATAGTAATGCTGGTGACAGTAATAATGTTAGGGGAAGGTGGTGATGATGATAATTACAATGGTGATGATGGTGGTTGTTGATGATGGTGGTTGTTATGATGATGTTGATGATACTGTTGTGGTCATGATGATGATGACAATGAGGATGTAATTGTATTGTATGTTTGTCTTGCAGGACCCCAAGGACCCAGAAACAATGTGGATCCGTCTAATAATGCTTCCTGTACTTATTCTCACATTGCTCTATGCGCAGGTATATACATATCTTATTAGACAGTTTGAAGTGAATATGACTGAATATTTTACGAGTGATTATTATATTTTGACAACTAAGTCATCAATAGCATCACTATCACCTTCATAAAGTTGATGACTTAGTTTTTATAATGGTTATGATCATGATAACTATCTATAAAATCAAGGTATCTGTAAGGCTTACCAGTTTGTTATTGTTTCCATAGTTATTTTGGCTTGCTGATAGTCTACTGTGGTCCACTCTTGTTGCCATAGTAACTGGCTGGCTTGGAGCAATAACAGCAATGACACTCGTACACGACTCCAGGTACCTAGAAGAGAATACATATTTAGTATTATGACATGGGCAGTAATTATGACGATGAGAAGAGAATACATATTTAGTATTATGACATGGGCAGTAATTATGACGATGGTAGTGATGATAATGATGCTAGTTATGCTAATGATGAGTATGCATGATGATGCATGATGATGCAGTATTTGTGATAGAATACTAAAATGGTTTATTCAACAGTCATTTTGCTATCACCCATTCTCCGTGGGTGTGGAAGGCCTTTGGTATTGGTGCACATAACTTTCTGCTTGGATGCTCTTACTATGTATGGATTTTACAGGTAAGCAAGCCCATTATACCTCACTTTGTCTGTTCCAGTCATATGGTTTTATATTGTATCTAATTCTATCTTACTCTACTTAATAGTTATTTCCTATTCTATGATTCTATCCAATCTTATTGCATCCTATATCCCATGCATTTCCTTTCCATCTTAACCAATCTTTTCATCCCATCATTTCATATCCTATTCTTCCCCTGATCCAACACCATCCCATAGTTCCCCATCCTATTCCATAATTTACCTTTCTTTCTTATCCTATTCTACCCCTAATCCTACACCATCCCATCCTTCCCCCATCCTATTCCATCATATACCTTTCTATCATATCCTATTCTTCCCCTGATCCTACACCATCCCATCCTTCCCCATCCTATTCCATCATATACCTTTCTATCTTATCCTATTCTATCCCTGATCCTACACCATCCCATCCTTCCCCCATCCTATTCCATCATATACCTTTTTATCTTATCCTATTCTACCCCTGATCCTACACCATCCCATCCTTCCCCCATCCTATTCCATCATATACCTTTCTATCATATCCTATTCTTCCCCTGATCCTACACCATCCCATCCTTCCCCCATCCTATTCCATCATATACCTTTCTATCATATCCTATTCTTCCCTTGATCCTACACCATCCCATCCTTCCCCCATCCTATTCCATCATATACCTTTCTATCTTATCCTATTCTTCCCCTGATCCTACACCATCCCGTCCTTCCCCCATCCTATTCCATCATATACCTTTCTATCATATCCTATTCTTCCCCTGATCCTACACCATCCCATCCTTCCCCCATCCTATTCCATCATATACCTTTCTATCATATCCTATTCTACCCCTGATCCTACACCATCCCATCCTTCCCCCATCCTATTCCATCATATACCTTTTTATCTTATCCTATTCTTCCCCTGATCCTACACCATCCCATCCTTCCCCCATCCTATTCCATCATATACCTTTCTATCATATCCTATTCTTCCCCTGATCCTACACCATCCCATCCTTCCCCCATCCTATTCCATCATATACCTTTCTATCTTATCCTATTCTACCCCTGATCCTACACCATCCCATCCTTCCCCCATCCTATTCCATTATATACCTTTTGTATCTTATCCTATTCTTCCCCTGATCCTATACCATCCCATCCTTCCCCATCCTATTCCATCATATACCTTTCTATCTTATCCTATTCTACCCCTGATCCTATACCATCCCATCCTTCCCCCATCCTATTCCATTATATACCTTTTGTATCTTATCCTATTCTTCCCCTGATCCTATACCATCCCATCCTTCCCCCATCCTATTCCATCATATACCTTTCTATCTTATCCTATTCTACCCCTGATCCTACACCATCCCATCCTTCCCCCCCCCCCCCATCCTATTCCATCGTTTACCTTTCTATCCTGTACTACCTCATCATATCATATCCCTTCCCATTCAGTTATTCTCTAATATCGTTTTTCTATCCTATCCTAACCCATCCTATTTTATCCCAAAATGCTAACAAGTTTAGTAATGTTCTTCTAGCATACACTTGGCCATCATCCATACACTAACGTAGATGAAGCTGATCCTGACATTGTAACATCATCAAAGGTAAGGTGGCATGTTAGAACTCCCTGTGAGTAAAAATCTACTAGTATTCTAATTAAAATCTATCTCACTATCTAACTCCAATTACCCTGGGTTCCAGAGGCTCTAGAAGGGATTTGGGAGAGAGAGCGGCGGGGAGGCGAACGGCGGAGAGAGCTCTTTTCCGCCATTTGCCTCCCCGCCTCTCTCTCTCCCCAATCCCCTTTAGAGCCTCTGGAACCCAGTGTAAACTCCAATAGGAGAGAGAGAAACACTGTGAAAACTGTGAAAACTGAGCAATTAACTTTTGCATATTGCAATTTTCATCAGTTAGAAAACTTGAACTTATATATAGTCTAAATGTGAAATAGATCTTCGCATTCAACAATACACAGAAATGTGTTGTCACCTTTCCTCTTACCTCTCCCCCAGAGAAAGCTACATTTGCTGTGACTGCAATGTACACCTGGCCATAAAGCGATACAATGCCCATACCTTACCAAGTTAAACCTCCCCCCCTCTCCTAGAGAAAGCTACATTTGCTGTGACTGCAGTGTTCACCTGACCATAAAGCGATACAATGCCCATACCTTACCAAGTTAAACCTCCCCCCCTCTCCTAGAGAAAGCTACATTTGCTGTGACTGCAATGTACACCTGTCCATAAAGCGATACAATGCCCATACCTTACCAAGTTAAACCTCCCCCCCTCTCCTAGAGAAAGCTACATTTGCTGTGACTGCAGTGTACACCTGTCCATAAAACGATACAATGCCCATACCTTACCAAGTTAAACCTCCCCCCCTCTCCTAGAGAAAGCTACATTTGCTGTGACTGCAGTGTACACCTGACCATAAAGCGATACAATGCCCTGATACCTTACCAAGTTAAACCTCCCCCCCTCTCCTAGAGAAAGCTACATTTGCTGTGACTGCAGTGTACACCTGACCATAAAGAGATACAATGCCCTGATACCTTACCAAGTTAAACCTCCCCCCCTCTCCTAGAGAAAGCTACATTTGCTGTGACTGCAGTGTACACCTGACCATAAAGCGATACAATGCCCTGATACCTTACCAAGTTAAACCTCCCCCCCCTCTCCTAGAGAAAGCTACATTTGCTGTGACTGCAGTGTACACCTGTCCATAAAGCGATACAATGCCCATACCTTACCAAGTTAATACTATACAGTTTAACGTTATCTAGCACTGTTGTACTATTAATTTTGACAAAAACACACATTATACCACAAAGAAGTATAATGGCATTTTTATGAAGCGCCGAATTGTTTAATTGTGATAAGGCTTCCGGAAAGAACAACAGTGGGATATGCATAGCAAGCATTCCTTCGTGATGAGTGACTCGAGCCACGTGAAAACTAGTGGGTCACATAGTACGGTTTCACTGGATTAATCCAATCTTTGTTCAGCGTTCATGTTGTAAACAACAATCTGAAAGTTTTTCCCACCACCATCCCCAATGCTCCTTCCAGGGGTTTGTATTTCTACCTATTTTCCATATTCAATTCATGTTATGTTTGCAGGTTTTACCCCACCTTTTATGAAGTTTACTAACTTTCTGTACATCATTTATTTGTTATTGATTAAATCGTCACAACAGTGGCCATATAGTCCAAATCAAGTTGTTAGTCTGTTATTCTGACTTCATAAAACTAGTGCGACGACACACAACACTCGTTTACAGTCGGAAAGGTTAAGGAAGGCGTGAAGTAAAAATGCGCATTTGCACAGTCTCAGCCTCGATTTGTTGTTAAAATATTAACTAATTCCAAGCAAAGGACGAAATACTGTTACTCTGAATCGAGGCTGTCCCTTTGCAAATGCGCCTTTTGTCAAATAGTACAGCTGTGCAAGATACAAGAAACTTGAGCATTACTGTAAAGGTAAGCATCCTTATATTTTTTAATATTAAATATTGTTGTATATTCTTTAGCATCCTGATATTCGTCGCATCAAAGAGACACAGACTTGGGTTCCGCCTTATTTTGTACAGCATATTTATGCACCAATAATATATGGCGCAGTAAGTCAACTATAATAAATATCCAATAATATTTATATCTAATGTATTATTACCAGGCACTCTCACTCGTCATTAACATCATCATCATCATCTTTATCATCGCCATATTGTATTGTTATCATCAGTGTCACCATCATTGTTAATTATACTTATCATCATCATTCTTATCATCATCATCATCATCAACATCATCTTTATCAACTCCATTGTTAGTATTGTTATTATCAGTATCACCATCATTGTTAATTATACTTATCATCATCATTCTTGTCATTAACATCATCACCATCATCTTTATCATCTCCATTGTATTGTTATTATCAGTGTCACCATCATTGTTAATTTATACTTATCATCATCATTCTTATCATCATCATCATCACCATCATCTTTATCATCGCCATTGTATTGTTATCATCAGTGTCACCATCATTGTTAATTATACTTATCATCATCATTCTTATCATCATCATCATCACCATCATCTTTATCATCTCCATTGTATTGTTATTATCAGTGTCACCATCATTGTTAATTATACTTATCATCATCAACATCATCATCATCACCATCATCTTTATCATCTCCATTGTATTGTTATTATCAGTGTCACCATCATTGTTAATTATACTTATCATCATCAACATCATCATCATCACCATCATCTTTATCATCTCCATTGTATTGTTATTATCAGTATCACCATCATTGTTAATTATACTTATCATCATCATTCTTATCATCATCATCATCACCATCATCTTTATCATCGCCATTGTATTGTTATCATCAGTGTCACCATCATTGTTAATTATACTTATCATCATCATTCTTATCATCATCATCATCACCATCATCTTTATCATCTCCATTGTATTGTTATTATCAGTATCACCATCATTGTTAATTATACTTATCATCATCAACATCATCATCATCACCATCATCTTTATCATCTCCATTGTATTGTTATTATCAGTGTCACCATCATTGTTAATTATACTTATCATCATCAACATCATCATCATCACCATCATCTTTATCATCTCCATTGTATTGTTATTATCAGTGTCACCATCATTGTTAATTATACTTATCATCATCAACATCATCATCATCACCATCATCTTTATCATCTCCATTGTATTGTTATTATCAGTATCACCATCATTGTTAATTATACTTATCATCATCAACATCATCATCAACATCATCATCACCATCATTACCATCATCTTTATCATCGCCATTGTATTGTTATCATCAGTGTCATCTTCACATCTTTATCATCATCATCACTCTCATCATCATTATCATCATCACCATTGTATTGTAATCATTGTCGTTGTGTTGATGATAAGCATCATCATTCTCACCATTTCATTGGCAACAGTGGCACCAGCCCAGACACCAGCACATCAAACCCATGGCCATTTTTTCATATCACAATCTTCTGATGTCCCATGCATTGTATTCCACAGCTGTCATTGAAGACAAGACTTCAAGACTGTGTAGTGGTTCTCACTGGATGGAACAGTAAGTAACAACATTGATATTCAACACTGCACTCAATAAGAGGGTCCTGAAGGGGGATCCGAATCCCATTTCCCAGTCAAAAATCACATAATCCCATCAGTTTTGCTCAAGTTGTCAATCCCATTCTCATTTTCTATTGTTCTTTTATTTGTAAATCCCAGTCCCAGTGCATCCAATCCCATTTTCCCAGTCAAAAATAAGGCCAATCCCATCTCCCATTCAACCTCTTCAGGACCCTCCAATAACCTTACAACTCACTATGAAATAAAAACGGAAATCCCTACCCGGGCTCCAAGACCTCCAAGACATGCAGTTGAGCATTTATACCAACATTGCGTTGTTAACAATGTCATTTACTAGCCTCCTCCACAGGAGGATCTAATTTGGATTTGGGTTGCCTGTGTTGCTACTAGAGAGGGACTAGGCGCTAGTTAGGCGGAAAAAAGCACTAACACTAAAAGAAATGTCACGTGACATGAATTATTAGTTCATGTTCATTGTTACTCATTATACAGTTACAAATTGAGATTTCAGCTGCTGAAAACAAGTAAACAATCACGTGTTATTTGTTGTAGTGTTAATCTCTACTTTATATGTGGACAACGATGATAACATTGACTGCATTAGTACAAATTATAGCAATGATATCATATAGTAGTAGCCGGGATACTCCCTGTCCAAGTGGTAGGGGTGATCGGCCGAGGTTTTGAAAACGACCCCTAAAAGGTACGCACAGATTAAAATAACTGATAAAGCCTTGTCGATTCCTACCCCCAAAAAGCAACAAAACAGAGTAAAAATGACTCTTATTACATGATTACATCGGTTTTCATTGTTACTTTTAGGGCTTTATATCGCGTATTACCCTGTTCATTATCAATTCAAGGGCTTTATACAGATATTGCCCCCATTTGAGGGCAATATCTATATATTGCCCGTGAATACTAATGTATATTGCCCTTGAATACCAATGACCTAATCCCTACTTTATATGTAACGTTAAACTTAGAAATTTTCTAGTTGCGAACATTTAACGGATAAAAAATCTGATAGAGTGACCCTTTCGAGGATCGAACCTCGAACCCTTTGCTTACAAATCCTGACCCTAACACTTTATGCTAACTGTCCGATCGATGTCAGTTAGTGAGAAGAAAACGTATTCATTTGTTCGTTACAGTTCATTAGTATTGTAGTGTACAACAAAACTAAAAGCCCATTGTTTGGATTGTATTCTCATGGGAAACCAAAAAAATAATCAGCTTGATGATGCCCTTTGGGACATGAAGTTGTGTGAAAACCTATTCAATCATGTAATAAGTCATGCACTAAAAATAAAAAAAAACAATTCAAGAATCTTCTCAAGAATATATTTGTCGTCTTGAAAACGACTTGCATCGATAAAAGTATATGGCGTAAAAACCCAAATGTTGCATACAAAATTTAAAAATACAAGGCCTTTTTGGAAAACCTCTGTAAATCATGTAATAAGTCAGATAAATACCTCGAACGTCGGCAATAAGCCTATAAAGCCCTCGGGGCCTACGGCCCCTCGGGCTTTATACGGCTTATTGCCTCCGTTCTCGGTATTTATCTCTTACTTACAGGTACGAATTCAAGTCACGTAACTGATTTTTGAGCCAGAAAAGGACGATAAAAGGTACGCACAGGAAATATTTTTACCCTAAAACTTACGAAGATCACCCCTACCACTTGGACAAAGGGAGTAACCCCCATCCGCCCCCCCCCCCCCCCCCCCCCCCAACCACCCGGGATAGCAGTACTCTAGTTCCTGTGCTTTTTCCCCTCTTTCCATTTCTTCTTCTTATATTATATACTTACTCTCTAAGGTACGATGCCGATGAATACTTTATCCTTCACGAATAAGATATTGTTCTGGTCTGGTAAAACAGCATTTATGATCCATCGATTTGTAATTCCCTTGTACTTCCTTCCTCTTTCTCGAGTGGTAAGTATCCTGTGTATAAACAGTAGAATAAGTCAACTCCCTTTAAAATAGTCGCCCTTTTAACGGTCGTAAATTAGTGTACGTAATAGGACGGAACAAGAGCAACACATTCAAACTACCCTATTTTTCTTAGCGTTATCTCCCATTTTCCCAATTTCTTTAGACATATCTCCTCCAAGCTAGCCTGTGAACAGGCTCAAGGGGATGGGAAGGAGGGGGGAGGGGGAGGAAAGGGGATAGGAAGGGTGAGGGGGAGGAGAGGGGATAGGAAGTTAGAGGGGGAGGAGAGGGGATATGAAGGGAGAGGGGGAGGAGAGGGGATAGGAAGGGAGAGGGGAGGAGAGGGGATAGGAAGGGAGAGGGAGAGGGGATAGGAAGGGAGAGGGAGAGGGGATAGGAAGGGAGAGGGAGAGGGGATAGGAAGGGAGAGGGAGAGGGGATAGGAAGTGAGGGGGAATGGGGCGTGGATTGGGAAGGAGGTGGGAGACGAGGGGATAGGAAGGACTTCCCCTTGCCCCATCCCCCTCTCCCTGTCTATCTCCTCCCCTTCCCTCCCCCTCCTTCCCAATCCCCTTGAGCATGTTCACAGGTTAATCTCCCCTTACCTATTTTCTTCCATTGATTTCTCCCATCTTCTTCTCTATTTGGAGGTTTTTGAGCTGTGTTTTTCGCTACTCCCTGATCCGTTCCTCTCCCCTCTAATAGCGAGAGTGTATATCTTTATAATAGTAGAGTTCGTAAAGGAGGCATTATGGGTTCTATTTGTTGTGTTATAAGGATCGCTCTCTAGCTAGAATGGTTACTGTCGGGATCAAAATTTAGCGTATCTAAAATAGCGCGACTTTTTCCAAACTATCTTAGGCCTACTAAGGGCCATAAGATTGCCAAAGATCGCTCAAAATCGCCAAAGATCGCCTTCCATCGCCTAAGATCGCCTTCCATTTTAGGAGCTTTTTGCTAAAATCGACTAAAATCGTCTTAGATTACGGCGATTTTTTTCGTCAAAACTATCGACCTATATCCTTGACATGTGTCGTCTGTAAAGTATTAGAACATATTGTCCATAGCCACATGATGAAGTTTCTTGAAAAGAACAACATCCTCGTAGACAATCAACATGGATTTCGGAAGAAAAGATCAACGGAGACACAACTACTTACCACCATACAAGATCTTGCAGATGCCCTTAACAAGGGGATAACCACTCACTTGGCCATTTTGGACTTTTCCAAAGCATTCGACAAGGTCCCACAGGAAAGACTACTATAGAAACTAAATTACTATGGTGTTGGTGACTCACTCAATCAGTGGATTCGAGAATTCCTGACTCACAGAAAACAAGCTGTAGTGTGCGATGGGGTTTCCTCATCGCACAAGCAAGTAATGTCAGGTGTACCCCAAGGAGCCGTTTTAGGGCCCCTATTGTTTTTGCTGTATGTAAATGACATTGTAGAAAACCTGAAATGTCAAGTCAGATTGTATGCAGACGATTGTCATTTCTACATTCCCTTATCAAGTGATGGCGACATGGACAACTTACAGTCTGATCTTTTTTACCTTGAAAAATGTCAAAAAATGTGGCAGATGGAGTTTAACTCAGAAAAATGTTTCATCATGAGCATATCCCAACAAAGGTCTCCACCTCATAAAGAGTATATCTTCTGTGGATCAATCTTAAAGTATGTTGATGTACATCCTTATTTAGGTGTTACATTGGACAACAAACTACGTTGGAACCATCACATCCAAGAAACAATAACTAAAGCTACACTAGTACTCAACTTAAGAGGAATTTCAGGTTCTGCAACCAAGATGTCAAGTGTACTTTGTACAAGTCTCTGGTTAGACCGAAATTGGATTATGGAAGTACTCTATGGGATCCCCATAATAAATGTGATATCGACAAGTTCGAGCGGGTACAAAGACGCGCAGCAAGATTCTGTACGGGAGACTACAGATATACTTCAAGTGTTACCTCAATGATGCAGCGACTACAGTGGGAACCTTTGTGTGATCGACGTAAGGAGGCACGCTTAACAACTATGTTCAAGATAACTCATGACATCATTGAAACAGATAAATATAGATAAACATTTGCGAAAGGAACTAGAACTCGAGGTTCCCATAAATTTAAATATCAAAGTATTAAGACACATAAAGATGTACATAAATTTTCCTATTTTCCTAGAACCATTATTGAATGGAACAGTTTACCCTCTGATATTGTCGAGGCTAAATCTCTTCAGACTTTTAAAGTTAAATTATCAAAACACTTTAGAGATTAACTAATGTGTTACTTTATATTTAAATATTCAAATTATAAATAATATTATTATTGTTATTTATAAGTTTTTATATACATTATGTACAAATTTTATCCAATCTGTTAATTTATTATCATTATTGTTATTTCATATATATATTTTTATTTTCCATAGTTAGTGTGATAACTGTTATATAGATTTTAGGACACCGAGTAGGCTTATCTTTTGCAAATGAAGACATTTTTACGGCCTACCTCCCAGTGTCCGCATAGCGAGTTATCCTAAAAGTTATCCTAGTCTTGCTTTCATTTTTTTAATGTTATGATAACTGAAATATACTGTCTTCTTATTTCAGTTATGGATGAATGTCGTTATCGACGTAATTGCAAGTTACTGGCTGGCTCTCATTTTTCAGATATCTCACGTTGTCAGCGAGGTTAGTGGACCTTGGATGTATGAACGGACGATTCAGACAATGTGGAATGCGCTATATAAGCACACATTACATAGTAAATGATAGTTAATTGTAAAGCGCATTGAGACGATGTGAAATGCGCTATATAAGGACATATTACATAGTAAATGATAGTTAATTGTAAAGCGCACTGGAACGATGTAAATTCGAATGCGCAATAGAAGCACACCTTACATAAAATTACTGATATTACTAGGTTAGTTCAAATGAGGCCTTGCTACTACGAATCTGTTTTATTATAAGTCTGAGCTTTCACCGTCAACGGCATCATCAGAGACTAAATGATAGATAATTTACATGTAGATCTTTACTGGTATTAGTTTTGTAAGACTTAATTGAACCGCAAGTTTTCGTTGTGTCTTTACAGGTTGAATGGCCACAGCCCAACAAGGACAATCACGTTCCTCACGATTGGTAAGCATCTGAAAAATGCCATTATACTACCCCCCTCCCCTTACCCTTCCCTGGACAATACAACTATTTTAAAACTTCTTTTGAAACTGAATGTATCTATATTACTTACATGTTGATAATGATTGTAGGGCAGAGTTGCAGATTCTAACCACTTTAGACTACTGCACGGACAACTGGTTCTGGAATACTGTTACAGGTTGGTACATCAACGCTTTGGGCTCCCTGTGGCGTGTGACGTCACTTTTAGCATTCCATTTGTTACAACTCCAAAGACTTTCACTATCTAGAAATGGTGGGAGTAGAAAATATGATTTTTGTGACAAACACAATAATATATTGCACTGCAATATTGCCATACACATTGGATGTTTGTTTGCTCTTGAAATATCACATGACTTTCTCTTTCCCAGGCGCCCTCAACCATCAGACGACCCATCACTTGTTCCCAGGGATCTCTCAGGTTCACTATCCCCAGATCACCCCGATCGTGCGCAAGACTTGTGAAGAGTTCAACATTAGATACAACTATCTCCCAACCTTCACCGAGGCAATAGGCGCGCACATTGGTCACCTGAAGAGACTGGGGCAGAATCGTGACGTCAGGACTGTCGACGCACGCTCTGGATGATGGGATACGACGACACAGGGTGACCACAAGAATAAATGTTTTCAATTGAATTAGCTAAGTTAAATATTTATATTTGATAAAATGTTGTAAACTAGCACCACTCAAATAAGACTAGAACTACTAGTGCTATAAAGCACTAAAATGTTTTCAATTGAATTAGTTATATTTCGAGAAAATGTTGTAAACTAGCACCTCACCACTCAAATAATACTATAAGTCAACTAGAATCACTAAGGCTGGTACACTCACTGGGCGACAAGTACGCGTAGGTTGAATATATTTGTAAATGTTTGTCGCAGCTTACTGTTGCCTAGCTAGTCTTTCCCGATAGAGCACGACTAATAAACATGGTTAAAATACATTATTGTTAATACTTTTTATCAATTCAACTCTCTTTGTCCATGTTTTAATGCAGGGTAGTTAAAACGTGCAGCAGACGAATCTACCATTATACTATACTATACACCCTATGCAAAAAGGCAATTCCTTACTTAATCAGTATTAGAAGACACCATTGCTTTTATTAGAAAGTTCACATCGAAATTAGTGATATTCCAAAATGTCAATTTTCCTCTGGAGTGATTCAATATATGACAACATAACTCCATTTACTAATTTAGACATGCTCTTTCCTGTAAGGGAAAATTATTATTGAACTATTTTATTGTTCATGGTGTTTGGTGTTGCTCGTTGCCAGTCCCTTGCTCTTTTTGCATAGGGCGTATTAATAGAAACTAGCGAGTAAACTAGTATAGGCTGCGTCGGAGTATAAACGATAGGTAATAGAATGAAATTTGTAACATCGTAAAGAAATAGAAACTAGCGAGTAAACTAGTATAGGCTGCGTCGGTGTTTGATATAAACGATAGGTAATAGAATGGAATTTGTAACACCGTAAAAAATAGAAATATAAACTAGCGAGTAAACTAGTATAGGCTGCGTCGGTGTTTGATATAAACGATAGGTAATAGAATGGAATTTGTAACACCGTAAAAAATAGAAATATAAACTAGCGAGTAAACTAGTATAGGCTGCGTCGGTGTTTGATATAAACGATAGGTAATAGGATGAAAATTTGCAACACCGTAAAAAATGTTGATTTACGTTTCTAGCTTTAGCTAGCCCTTCGTCGGAGTAAAAGCTGTTATACCGTTATACTACATGCGTAAGACGCGTACATCCCATGCGATTGGCTAAGATACATGTGCAGGCTTAAACCTCCTTAAACAAACCAAATACTATCACGTAATGCTTGCTATTACCTTACGTCTAGTGATATAGTCTAACGACAGTTGGTTGACACTATTCAAGGCGAGTGAAACATGTCTAAAAGCGTCGTATTGAATGATGGGATGATTATTGCGATAGTTATTGTCTCAACCATCTATTGAGGAGGCGTAGAGGTGATTGGAAACTGCAAAACCATACAAAAAAGACAAAAACCACACAAAAACCGCAAAACCGTACAAAAAAAAGACAAAAACCGCAACACCGTACAAAAGTTTCTTTAAAAAATCACAACCGCAAAAGTAACTTGACCAAAACAAAATTGAATCAATGAAAAGATCTGAATGTAAATTTGAAAAAACCGCACCAAAAATCGATCGCATAACCACAAACCCTCCCCCCCCCCCCCCCCCCCCATCTATGACATCTATTCTAAAACCCTTCGTGTGCAGAACGAAGAACATTAAATGCATTAAGAGCATTAAAACCATCGATCATTACTAATTGATCAAACTCTGACTAAATAACTATTAAAAGACGAGTCATGTTTGCTCGCCCATAACGCCGTAACGAAGTGATCCCCAACATTGAACCTGACCAGTTTATGCAGTTTGCAACGCTTTAAACAAGATTATGAGACTTTAGATATATTACAATGCGAAATTACGGATTTAAATTTGATGTTGTTGTTTTGGTGATGTAGGTGAAAGTCAGCACTTAATAAGGCACTTGAGTTTTGTGACGTTTCGAGCTTTGCCTAACCACTTACATAGAATCACTGAGAGCGGAACATATAGAATCGTCGGCGTAAAGGAGAATAGGCTCGAACACTGGTGGTCCGCTGGCTACCAAATAAACTGATCACTTTCGTTCAGTAGCCAAAACCATGGCGAAAAAGACTTTCACGTGGGAAGAACTGAGGCATAAGAACTCGAAAGAACAGCTATTTGTGGCTGTTAGAAGCAAGGTTAGGGGTTAATGTCGAATGTTAATATGTCGTCACAGTTCACAGACTTTAATTGCATATTAACTTTTGAACTTTTTGGTTCGTTTGAAATCTTTCTGTGTAACATAGCGTACATATATTCATAATTCACTTGATCTAAAGAATATTTGCGCGGTGTTCAATCAAGAAACGTTTTACAAGTCTCTACAAAGATATACAAAGATTTAAATCATAACACTTGAGCTGGTTTAGCAATAATTAATATGATGTCGAGTTCTATTTGGAATATTCTGCTATAGCAAAACCTCTGCTAGCTTGCAGGGCAAATTTGGAATTAATTTGCACAAGTTTTTCGGTTTTCAAAGAGTCCATAATTGTCCGTATGGCAAGTGCAAACCGTGGGCCTTCTGAAAGGGCGAATAGATGATGTGGCCGCATGCGTCAGAGCGGAAAATTCAAAACTTTCATGCAAAACATGAAAACAGTTCTTTTGTATTTTTCTTGACAATTTTTGAAAGACTTGCCGTCTAAAGTGTTTTTTAAATTGTTATCAAACATTAGCGACTAGAATGATATAAGGAATATAAGAGAAAGTACAATCAAAAGAGAAAATATTGCTTGTTATTTCCACTCTGTTACATCTTTTGTGGACTGCACTGCTCCAAGCCAATCAAGTCTAAGTACCTTTTACCTTTTTTATTGTAAATTGTTTACATTATTTATACCACATCTACATAAAATGCTCGTTTTTGATTGGTTGATTGACTGTGAATATTTTCTTAATTTTCTTAATTAATATATTGCACTTGTGCTATTATAAATTTCACGCGTCCTTCCCGGCGTGCTTTGAGGCTTGTGTGTGTTTGTCTTTATTTTTTTGCCTATTTTTCATCTGAGACTCGCATTTTATGTAGATATGTATATCAATATAGGAAATTCTACCTTAGTTCTCGAAGAATTAATGAAAAATACCGCTTGTATATTTGATGAAAGAGGCAGAATATTATGAGTCGAGTGCTACGCACTAAGCCACTTTCATCAAATACGCGTAATTAATTCTTCTCGAACGGTGTAATTTCCTATACAAATTTCATGTTGTTGCCTATTATTAAAGTTAAAGGTGTGGTTTTTTTTATGTGTTTTTTTTTATAGGTTTACGATGTAACAAAGTTTATCGATCGTCATCCCGGTGGTCGTGATGCGTTGCTGATGGCAGGAGGACGTGATATCACCTTGGTGTTTGAATCTTATCATGCACTTACAGATAAAGCACACAAGTATGTTAATATTCTCTTTACTATATACGATAGGTAATAGAATGAAATTTGTAGCACCGTGAAATATGTTGACTTAACTTTACTCACGTTTGAGCTTTAGCCCTTCGTCGGAGTAAAAGGCGTTACAAATTTCATAATATTATATACATACTGAGAAATACTCACTGAAAATATATTGAGTAAATTTCCGTTCATTCACTGGTCTCAGCCAAACAGAGAGACGAACGACGTTCCGTGAAAAAAAGGCGTTCGCGGATCTGATTGGACGAACGATGTTTTTTCACTGCACTTGAATGGTTTCCATCCCTGCGCGGGTGGACTTGGTAGCTTTGTCATTGAACGAAATAGTCTTGTCAGTGTTGTTGTTGTTGTTATTTTACTAAAATAGGTCGTTTTTTTACTGTAAGAAGTAGTCGAAAGCATAAGAATGGAAGAAAATAGATTTGTTACTCCCAATGACACTGTAGAGGATTATGTAGAAAGTCTACAAAACAAGAATACTAAGGGAAAAACTGAGCGAGATGTAAGGCTTTTAAAACGCTATCTAACATCACAAAATGAGGAAAGAGAAGTTAACGAAATAGAGCCACAACAGCTAGATAGATATCTAGCTGAATTCATTCGTTCGGTTAGACGAAAAGATGTAAACAAATTAAATACGCTTATGAAAACGATGGCGACAAAGGGCAATCTCTCGAATGAGCGGCTAACAAATCACAGCGCTCGTAAAGGAATGATTCAGAAACTCAATGACAATGACATTCCTCCAACACACATCATGCAGTTAACCATCTAACAGATATAATTTACGCTCGAGTACCTCACTACTACTGTCTGTACCATTTATAAAATCAAAGGCTACACTTGGCGATAGATCTTTCCTTATGGCGGCACCTAAACTGTGGAATGCCCTGCCCATCAACATCAGAGAACTGGACACTATTACTAAATTTAAGCGACATTTGAAAACTTACTATTTTAAACAGCATTATAAATAATTTATTTAATTTTACTGATCAATATTATAATTATAATATCATTATTGCTTTTTATGGTTTTTAATAGTAGCAAACTCTATTGGAACAATGACACTTTTCTTATATTACATTGTTATAATCTTTCATTTTATTCATTTATATATATTGATAATTGTATACTACAGCGCAGGTGATAATTTTTATTGAACCTGCGCTTTATAAATCATTAAATTATTATTATTATTATTATTATTATTATTATTATTATTAAGTGGTCACAAAAACTTACAAAGTATAGTGAACTATAGTTCCGTTAACATAGAACAGCAACGTAAAATGTCTGAAATTCTGAGCTGCACCGAGTCAAAGACAGTTCAACAACAAACCACAGTCGAGGGACGACCATAGTGCATCTTGTTCATCATCTATACCGCAGCCAACGACGTTGAAGTTATTTGAAGGAGCAAGTATAAGCGGCGGGTATTTCAATATTTCAGTTAACACTCTGAATACTTCTCCTGTTGTTCCTTCGCAAAGCGAAACCTCAATTGTTGAAAAGAGAAAATGGAAGCGAATTAGAAGTGTACTAGATTCGGATTCTAAATAACCTAAGTTAAACATTTTTGCTTTTTTTTCACAAAAATGCAGCATAAGTTGTCTCACATTTTCATTCTATTTGTGTTTAAGGCAAGAATTTCTGTATTGGTCTTTTCTGCATATCACTGATATGATTTTGCAGTTTTACAGTACATATTTAAGCTTAATGATCATTATACTTGTTTTCAATGCTCTTTGTACCAATTGTAATAAAATATTCCTCATCGCATTTAAGTATATTTTGCAGTTTGAGAATCAAATAAAAGATTATGGAATATTATCAAATTTCTCAGTATGTATATAATAAACAGAATACAGCATGGAAAGTGCTTTATACAGTTTTTAAGTTTTTTTCGAAGACTCGCTCGTTCGTTTTTTTGATACTGCACAACTCGTGAATAAAAACCGTAAGCGCGCACTTTCCATGAAGTATTCTCTATATATTAATACCTATCGTTTATATCAAACACCGACACAGCCTATACTAGTTTACCCGCTAGTTTCCATTCTCTTTACTATATAGTTGAACCTCTGCAATATGGACACTAGGTAAACATCAAAAACCTGTAAAATATACAGTTGAACCTCTGTAATACGGACACTGGATATACATTTAAACCCCTGTAAGGCGGACACTGAATATACAGTTGAACCTCTGTAATACGGACACTAGGTATACATCAAAAACCTGTAAAACGGGCACCGAATATACAGTTGATCCTCTGTAATACTGACTGAATATACAGTTGAACCTCTGTAAGATTAACGGGCATTGATTGTTCAAAATAAATACGTTGATACAAATATGGCGACCTGCTATTGCACTTGACTGGTTAGCCTCGTCCTCATGCTGGAACACAATAGAGTTTTCACATGTATGAGAGGCTATCCAGTCAAGAACAATAGTTATTTAAATTGATCGCCATTTTTCGATGTGGTGTATTATTAGAATACTATAATATACGAACAATAGAAACGGCAGTAAAGACAGCTTCCAAGTTACTTATTCTAACAGTGAGTAATGTACGATGATTAACGTATCAGAAATACTGTATGCAATCTTGAAAACAATGCCATTACCATATATGGTATTGTAGGTGAGAAGTAATAAAAGATTTTGATTAGCGCGCGAGATTTTTTTCTTTTTTTAACCGGTTGAGATTGCAACAGAACAATAGGCATAACTTTGATAAAATGAATAAATATATATTTCTATATACCTAGGGTATTGGAGAAGCATTATGTCGGTGAACTGATATCACACAAATACCCGACATATCCAGAACCAGGGTGAGTTACTCTAAACACATATACACAAGTTTTCAGTTTGAGGTTTTTCCTTAATTATACACCTATTTCAAAAATCGTTGTCGCGGCCGGAGCTACAGTCCACACTCTAAAGCCTGCAAATTCTTTCCCCGCAACATCGCAAAAAATATTCATCAACACCGCAATCCCCCAAGTCCTCCACCTTTAACCTATCGATTTCACCGTCTTATACACCTAATTCAAAAAAGGTTGACGGGACGAACGGCGATTGCACGACCGAAATAGACTGTGGGTAATACGAATTTCTTCTTATTCCATTCTAAATTATCCAAACACCGTTCAGCGATGACCTTAGATGGGTGTTTTGAAGGTTTTGCTAAACGGCGGAGGCATTATTTGGTTAATTTAGAAACCAATAAGAAGGAATTCGCATTGACCATAGTTCCTTTCGGTCGTGCAATCGCCGTTCGCCCCTTCAACCTTTTCTGAATTAGGTGTATTTTTACATCATTGTACATGATGTTGTGATAGGTTGTTCTCTAAGACTATAAGAGAAAGAGTTCGAAAGTACTTCAAGGATACAAAGAAGGTATGAAGACTGTCACATATATACATCATTACTCTATACAGTCATTTGAAAAAACGTTGTCGCTGACCTTCTCCGCGACTACGCCACTACCTAGCCCGAACAGGAGTATGGGTAAAAATCACTGAAGCAATACATTTTGAGCAGGTGCTATAGAATATGCTAAAATATGGAGAGTACATGAATGAATGTATGCCTTCGCGTTGTTCGCAAAGAAAATAAGAGGGCAATGAATTTTGAGATAAACCGTTGTTTAGAGCGAGGAAATATCGACAAGTAAATAGCTACTTCTTCAGTTTTCAAGCAGAGGACTTGTGTCATCCAAATCACGCCAGCATAGATCTTCGCTGTATGCTCGAGGCATGGCTAATCAAAATGGATGCAAGTCACTGAGAGCTCAAGGTGTTGATTAAACATGCAGATAACCGCTTCAGTGATTTCTACCCATACTCCTTTTCGGTCTAGTCGCTTAGTTGCGAAGCTGGTCAGCGACAACATTTTTTCAAATGACTGTATACTACCCCCTCACTTACTTTTCTCTAGTATCTTTGTTCTACGCGAACGAAAGATAATCCCTCCCATAAACTATAAAACCCAGTAAGTTTTCAAAGCTACACCTCTGGTATAGAAGCGTTTGCAAGGTATACTGCCCTGGCTGCCAGACTATATTGTAGGGTAGTAATGATTGATGATGGTAATGATTATTATGATTGTTATCGTGTGATAGTGATGATGATGGTGATGATGATAATGATGATGATGATGATGATGATGATGATGATGATGATGATGATGATGATGATGATGATGATGATGATGATGATGGCAATAGTGATAGTGGTCGTGGTGGTAATGATTGATGATGGTAATGATGATTATGATTGTTGTCCTGATTGTGATATTGATGATGATGATGATGATGATGATGGCAGTGGTGGTGGTGGTAATGGTTGATGATGGCTATAGTGATAGTGATGAAGATGATGATGGTGCTGGTGGTGGTAATGGTTGATGATGGTAATGATGATGGTTATAGTGATAGTGATGAAGATGATGATGGTGCTGGTGGTGGTAATGGTTGATGATGGTAATGATGATGGTTATAGTGATAGTGATGATGATGATGATGGTGCTGGTGGTGGTAATGGTTGATGATGGTAATGATGATGGTTATAGTGATAGTGATGATGATGATGATGGTGCTGGTGGTGGTAATGGTTGATGATGGTAATGATGATGGTTATAGTGATGGTGATGATGATGATGATGATGGTGCTGGTGGTGGTAATGGTTGATGATGGTAATGATGATAGGTTCTTGTGATGGTGACGATGGTGTTTTTGATTTGGTGGTTAATATGATGATGTTGGTGATACTGTTGTGGCGATGATCATGATGACAATGATAGTAATGACGGTCATAATGATGGTAATTTTATTGCACTGCAGGACCCTAAAGACCCAGAAAAGATGTGGATCCGTCTTATATTGCTACCTGTGATATTCTTAACATTGTGTTATGCGCAGGTATATAATATCATCTCATATTCATGTAATTGTAATGAACAATAATGACATAATGTCAGCATCAACATCACCTTCATAATCATCACCATTTTCAATGGCAAAGATGATGTTGATGACTATGTTTATAATAATGTTATAAACAAAGCGACATTTATACCACGTGATCTGTATGCAAATTAGCCGTCTTTTTTGTTTGTTAATTAATATGACCCAGAGAGGCTCTTACTACTGACAACTACAAGTCCTCTTTAAATGTGGGACGTAAATTAGAGAATCTTGCGTATGATCAGAAGGTTATGAGCGGTTCGTTATCACATTTTTGTGTAATTTTCAATGTTTTATCATTTTCATTTTCAATGTAATTTTCAATATTTGAATTTTTTGTTTTATATTGATGGATTTTTTAAGCTATTTAAAAAACTCGCAGGAAGTGTTTCGGCTACGTCTCGGGTTTTTATACTTGATAAAACACTCCTGCTCGTTTTATAAATATTACATAATACAGGGTTCGTGCTGATGTCAGTAAACAAAATCTAAGGAGTTTTCAAGGAGTTTTCAAGGACCAAAAAGTAATTTTTAAGCACTTTTTGCGACAAATTTGATATACGAAAATTTACGAATTTACGAAAATGATGTACAATACTATGATTTTTTCTTAACTTTAAATTGCAATACTGGAATTTTTACCCTACTCTAGCTAGAATTAAGGAGTTTTTAAGGAGGTTTTGCTGATTTTTTATAATTCAAGGGCTTTTCAAGTGCCCTTAAAAACGTAAATCAAATCTAAGGAGTTTTCAAGGAGTTTAAGGCTTAAACTGAGGTATATGTAAGGCTTACCAGTTATTGTTTCCATAGTTATTTTGGCTTACTGATAGTCTACTGTGGTCAACTCTTGTTGCCATAGTAACTGGCTGGCTTGGAGCCTTAATAGCAATGACTCTTGTACATGACTCCAGGTACCTAGAAGAAAATACATATTTAGTATTATGACATGGGCAGTAATTATGACGATGGTAGTGATGAGGATGATGATGATAATGATGATAATGATGATGGTGATGATAATGATGACTTTTATGATGGTGATGATAATGATAATGGTGATGATAATGATGACTATTAAGATGGTGATGATAATGATGACTATTAAGATGGTGATGATAATGATGACTATTAAGATGGTGATTATAATGATGACTATTAAGATGGTGATGATAATGATGAGGATGGTAATGGTGATGATAATGATGACTAGATGATACAAGAAAATGTAGCTAGCCAATCAGCGCGAAGCTAACAAGCTCAAGTTGTTAGCATAACCCATGACAGGAAAAAATTGCGCACCAAAACCTGCCTCAGTAGAGTAGGGTACTCGTGAATGATTTTTTTCGGTCAGAAAAATCGAAACTAAAACTCAAAAAACTTTTAAAAATCAATATACAACAATATTTACAACATGATATAACAATTATCGTCAATAAAATAAAATCATTCTTGAAAATGTAAAGCATCAAATAAACTTTTTTTAATACGTCGAGGCTCCCCTCCCTCGAAATGATTATTGGTCAGTGCGGGTTTTACATAGGTTTTAAAGCCATTAGGGACTACGGTCAACTTCAAGACTTCAAAAGTTCATTAAATCGTCGTTCAAGTCCAAGATATCTCAAGAGAAGCCATTCTAAATCTTTTTCCTTAGTTCTCGTTTCTTCTAGAAGAGTGATGCCAGCTATAGCTATGCAGCTCTGACAAGTTTTGGATGCCTGACAATCAGTGAAAGGAGCTCGACTAAATTCCCTTTCAAAAAGCATGTTTATATTAAATCAAGGTGCAAAGAAGTTTCACATGCACATTGCATTCTTAATCCGTTGTTTATTTTCTTCTTTCAATATATTCAAATACCTTCGACACGTACTGTTTTTATGGGTGAATGAACGGCGAGCTGGGGGTTTTCCCTTCGTTTTATTCATATTTTTATACAATACAGCATTACAAAAATGCAAACTAAAGGCTAACAACTTTGGTGAATTCGTATGCAGGCCTGGCCGCAAATACATTACCTAGGACTATGATGAGGATGATGATGGTGATGATAATGATGACTATTATGAGTATATGATGATGGTGATGATTATGATGATAATGATGATGGTGATGATAATGATGATGGTGATGATAATGATGATAATGATGATGGTGATGATAATGATGATGGTGATGATAATGATGATAATGATGATGGTGATGATAATGATGATTGTGATGATAATGATGATAATGATGATGGTGATGATAATGATGATTGTGATGATAATGATGACTATAATGATAATGATGATGGTAATAATAATGATGATGGTGATGATAATGATGATTATGATGATGGTGATGATAATGATGATGGTGATGATAATGATGATTATGATGATGGTGATGATAATGATGATTATGATGATGGTGATGATAATGATGATGATGGTGATGATAATGATGATGATGGTGATGATAATGATGACTATGATGAGGATGATGATGGTGATGATAATGATGATAATGATGATGGTGATGATAATGATGACTATGATGATGGTGATGATAATGATGATGGTGATGATAATGATGACTATTATGATGGTGATGATGGTGATGATAATGATGACTATGATGAGGTGATGAGGATGATGATGGTGATGATAATGATGATAATGATGATGGTGATGATAATGATGACTATGATGATGGTGATGATAATGATGATGGTGATGATAATGATGACTATGATGAGGATGATGATGGTGATGATAATGATGATAATGATGATGGTGATGATAATGATGACTATGATGATGGTGATGATAATGATGATGGTGATGATAATGATGACTATTATGATGGTGATGATGGTGATGATAATGATGACTATGATGAGGTGATGAGGATGATGATGGTGATGATAATGATGATAATGATGATGGTGATGATAATGATGACTATTATGATGGTGATGATAATGATGATGGTGATGATAATGATGACTATTATGATGGTGATGATGGTGATGATAATGATGAGGATGATGATAATGATGACTATGATGATGGTGATGATGGTGATGATAATGATGAGGATGATGATAATGATGACTATTATGATGGTGATGATGGTGATGATAATGATGATGGTGATGATAATGATGACTATTATGATGGTGATGATAATGATGAGGATGATGATAATGATGACTATTATGATGGTGATGATAATGATGATTGCTGGAGGGCAAACAGGACTTGCACCCCAATAATTGGTGGTGAATCCTGACAATATTCAAATTTATCAATAATTAACTATAGTTTATTCAACAGTCATTTTGCTATCACCCATACCCCGTGGGTGTGGAAGGCCATTGGTATTGGTGCACATAACTTTTTGCTTGGATGCTCTTACTATGTATGGATTTTACAGGTAAGTAAGCCCATTATACTCCCTTTGTCTGTTCCAGTCGTATGGTTTTATATTGTATCTAATATCTAATTCCTAAATCCTAAATCCTGGCCTATTCCATCCTATTTTATCACATGTTAATACTTACAAGTTTAGTAATGTTCTTCTAGCATGTATTTGGCCATCATCCGTACACTCAGATTGACGAAGCCGATCCTGACATTGTAACATCAAAAACGGTAAGGAGGTACATTTGAACTACTATTAGTGAAAATCTACTAGTATTCTAATTAAAATCTCTCTAATACCGAGAGAAAAGCTGTGAATTTTTCCATATTGCAATTTCGTGAGGCCTTTGCCCTCGTCAACTGTCAGCCGTTAGAAAACATGAGCTCGTAGTCTAAATGTGAAATAGATCTTTGCCTTCAACAATACACAGAAATGTCTTGGCAGAGATGGCGTTGTCACCATTCCTCTCCCCTTCCCCCATAGTTGCTCTCCCCCTCCCCCAGAGAAGGCTACATTGGCTATGACTGCTGTGTCACGTGACCATAACCTGATTGCACGCCCTTGCCTTACCAAGTTAATCTTCCAGTTTAATGTTATCTAGCACTGTTGTACTATTTGACAAAATGCGCATTTGCATCGTCTCAGCCTCGATTTGCTGTAAAAATTTAAAAAAATTCCAAGCAAAACACACAAAAAATGCACTGTATAAAATCTGAGTTCTCCATTGGCTCAAGTCGATCACGTGGAGTGCTGTTCTTCGTCTATAACGTACGCAGAGCGTATTTCAGCAAACACACTTTTAATATTAAAAGAGTTAGAGACTTTTCGTTCGTTCTTTATCGACAAATACAGTCACTTGCTGACTGTTCAATGAACCCGAAATTTCTTCATACTTATTATTATTATCAAATTTCTTCATACTGCGCTCGGCCTATAGCTACGGCCTCGTGCAGTATTTAACATTTCTCGTTCATTGAACAGTCAGCGCGTGCCTATATTTGCCGATAAAGAACTCAACCCCTATACAATAGAAAACACATTTGAATTTACTCTGAATTGAGGCTTTCCCTTTGCAAATGTGCCTACAAACATGAAACTGGAGTATTACTGTAAAGGTAAGCATCCTTATATTTTTTAATATTAAATATTGTTGTATATTCTTTAGCATCCTGATATTCGTCGCATCAAAGAGACGCAGACTTGGGTTCCGCCTTATTTTGTACAGCATATTTATGCACCAATAATATATGGCGCAGTAAGTCAACTATAATAAATATCCTATAATATCATTGATAATTGATGTAATAATATTAGCTTGATCTTAACGTCAAACATGTTATAATAATAAAATTTGGTATTCGTTTGACACACACATCATCATCATCATTCTCATCATTACCATCACTCGTCATCAATAGCATCATCACCATCATCATTATCATCGCATCATGTTATCATCAGTTCATCATCATCTTTATTATTATTATTATTATTATTATTATTATCATCATCACTCTTCTCATCATCTTTATCATTATCTTCATCCATCGCCATCATCATCATTATCATATTCGCTATTGTATTGTAATCATTGTCACTATTTCGATATAATCAACACCATCATTACTAATGACAGTGATAGTGATATGACCATGGTGTTGTTGGTGACGATGATGATCATGATGGTTCTCACCATTTCACTGGCAACAGTGACACCAGCACATCAAACCCATGGCCATTTTTTCATATCACAATCTTCTGATGTCCCATTGTATTCTACAGCTGACATTGAAGACACGACTTCAAGACTGTGTAGTGGATCTCTTTGGATGGAACAGTAAGTAACAACATTGATTCTCAACACTGCACTCACTAACCTTACAACTCACTATGAAATAATGAATTCCCTACCCGGGCTCCAAGACATGCAGTTAAGTATTTTAATTAAAATTTCTTTATTTCTTCTTCTTATATAATTATACTTACTATCAACTTACTACGATGCCGATGAATACTTTGTCCTTCGCGAATAAGATATGGTTCTGGTCTGGTAAAATCGTATTTTTGATCCAGCGATTTGTAATTCCCTTGTACTTCCTTCCTCTTTCTCGAGTGGTAAGTATCCTGTGTATAAACAATAAAAAAGTCAACTACCGTTAAAATGGCATAATAAATGAAATGTACTGTCTTCTTATTTTAGCTCTGGATAAATGTTCTTATGGAAATAATTGCAAGTTACTGGCTGGCTCTCATTTTTCAGATATCTCACGTTGTCAGCGAGGTTAGTGGACCTTGGCTGTATGAACGGACGATTCAGACAATATGAAATGCGCTATATAAGCACACCGTTACATAGTAAATGATAGTTAATTGTAAAGCGCATTGAGACGATGTGAAATGCGCTATATAAGCACACCGTTACATAGTAAATGATAGCTAATTTTAAAGCGCATTGAGACGATGTGAAATGCGCTATATAAGCACACCGTTACATAGTAAATGATAGCTAATTGTAAAGCGCATTGAGACGATGTGAAATGCGCTATATAAGCACACCGTTACATAGTAAATGATAGCTAATTGTAAAGCGCATTGAGACGATGTGAAATGCGCTATATAAGCACACCGTTACATACTAGTAAATAATAGTTAATTGCAAAGCGCATTGAGACGATGTGAAATGCGTTATATAAGCACACATTACATAGTAAATAGTTAATTGTAAAGCGCATTGAGACGATGTGAAATGCGCTATATAAGCCCACATTACATAGTAAATGATAGTTAATTGTAAAGCGCATTGAGACGATGTAAAATGCTCTATATATAAGCACACATTACATAGTAAATGATAGTTAATTGTAAAGTGCACTGGAACGATGTAAATTCGAATGCGCAATAGAAGCACACATTACATATTTAAACTACTGAATATATTAGTTTCGTAAGACTCATTTGAACTGCAAGTTATCGTTGATTTTGCAGATTGAATGGCCACAGCCCAACAAGGACAATCACGTTCCTCACGATTGGTAAGGAAATGGAAAATGCCATTGCAATCTCCCCCCCCCCCCTCCCCCACAACCACCACCCTCCTCCCCCTCCGCGGGACAATATACTTATTTTGAAACTGAATATATCTATATTACTTACATGTTGTTAATGTTCGTAGGGCAGAGTTGCAGATTCTAACCACTTTGGACTACTGCACGGACAACTGGTTCTGGAATACTGTTACAGGTTGGTACATCAACGCTTTGGGCTCCCTGTGGCGTGTGACGTCACTTTTAGCATTCCATTTGTTACAACTCCAAAGACTTTCACAATCTAGAAATGGTGGGAGTAGAAAATATGATTTTTGTGACAAACACAATAATATATTGCACTGCAATATTGCCATACACATTGGATGTTTGTTTAATGTTGAAATATAACATGACTTTCTCTTTCCCAGGCGCCCTCAACCATCAGACGACCCATCACTTGTTCCCAGGGATCTCTCAAATTCACTATCCCCAGATCACCCCGATCGTGCGCAAGACTTGTGAAGAGTTCAACATTAGATACAACTATCTCCCAACCTTCACCGTGGCAATAGGCGCGCACATTGGTCACCTGAAGAGACTGGGACAGAATCGTGACGTCAGGATTATTGACGCACGCTCTGGATGATGGGATACTACACAGGGTGACCACTAGAACAAATGTTTTCAATTGAATTAGCTAAGTTAAATATTTATATTTGATAAAATGTTGTAAACTAGCACCACTCAAATAAGACTAGAACTACTAGTGCTATAAATACTAGAAGCACTACTGAAATGTATTCAATTGAATTAGTTATATTTCGATAAAATGTTGTAAACTAGCACCTCAAATAATACTATAAGTCAACTAGAATCACTAAGGCCGATACACTCACTGGGCGACAAGTACGCGTAGGTTGAATATATTTGTAAATGTTTGTCGCAGCTTACTGTTGCCTAGTCTTTCCCGATAGAGCACGACTAATATACATGATTAAAATATATTATTGTTAATACTTTCTATCAACTCTCTTTGTCCATGTTTTAATGCAGGGTAGTTAAAACGTGCAGCAGACGAATCTACCGTTCTACTATACACCCTATGCAAAAAGGCAATTCCTTACTTAATCAGTATTAGAAGACACCATTGCTTTTATTACAAAGTTCACATCAAAATTAGTGATATTCCAAAATGTCAATTTTCCTGATAACTCTGGAGTGATTCAATATATGACAACATAACTCCATTTACTAATTTAGACATGCTCTTTCCTGTAAGGGAAAAATATTATTGAAATATTTTATTGTTCATCGTGTTTCGTGTTGCTCGTTGCCAGTCCCTTGCTCTTTTTGCATAGGACGTATCAATGTAAACTAGCGAGTAAACTAGTATAGGCTGCGTCGGAGTATAAACGATAGGTAATAGAATGAAATTTGTAACATCGTAAAGAAATAGAAACTAGCGAGTAAACTAGTATAGGCTGCGTCGGTGTTTGATATAAACGATAGGTAATAGAATGGAATTTGTAACCGTAAAAAATAGAAATATAAACTAGCGAGTAAACTAGTATAGGCTGCGTCGGTGTTTGATATAAACGATAGGTAATAGGATGAAAATTTGCAACACCGTAAAAAATTTTGATTTACGTTTCTAGCTTTAGCTAGCCCTTCGTCGGAGTAAAAGCTGTTATACCGTTATACTACATGCGTAAGACGCGTACGTCCCATGCGATTGGCTAAGATACATATGTGCAGGCTTAAACCTCCTTAAACAAAATCAAATACTATCACGTAATGCTTGCTATTACCTTACGTCTAGTGATATAGTCTATCGACAGTTGGTTGACACTATTCAAGTCGAGTGAGACATGTCTAAAAGCGTCGCATTGAATGATGGGATGATTATTGTGATAGTTATTGTCTCAACCATCTATTGAGGAGGCGTAGAGGTGATTGGAAACTGCAAAACCATACAAAAAAAAAAAACACACAAAAACCACACAAAAAACGCAAAACCGTACAAAAAAAAAGACAAAAACCACAACACCGTACAAAAGTTTCTTTAAAAAATCACAACCGTAAAAGTAAATAAAACTTGACCAAAACAAAACTGAATCAATGAAAAGATCTGAATGTAAATTTGAAAAAAACCGCACCAAAAATCGATCGCATAAACACAAACCCCCCCCCCCCCCCCATCTATGACATCTATTCTAAAACCCTTCGTGTGCAGAACGAAGAACATTAAATGCATTAAGAGCATTAAAACCATCGATCATTACTAATTGATCAAACTCTGACTAAATAACTATTAAAAGACGAGTCAAGTTTGCTCGCCCATAACGCCGTAACGAAGTGATCCCCAACATTGAACCTGACCAGTTTATGCAGTTTGCAACGCTTTAAACAAGATTATGAGACTTTAGATATATTACAATGCGAAATTACGGATTTAAATTTGATGTTGTTGTTTAGGTGATGTAGGTGAAAGTCAGCACTTAATAAGGCACTTGAGTTTTGTGACGTTTCGAGCTTTGCCTAACCACTTACATAGAATCACTGAGAGCGGAACATAGAATCGTCGGCGTAAAGGAGACTAGGCTCGAACACTGGTGGTCCGGCCGCTACCAAATAAACTGATCACTTTCGTTCAGTAGCCAAAACCATGGCGAAAAAGACTTTCACGTGGGAAGAACTGAGGCAAAAGAACTCGAAAGAACAGCTATTTGTGGCTGTTAGAAGCAAGGTTAGGGGTTTATAATTCAGCATATTAGCGCCTGTTACGGCTGCATGATTCTTAGCTCCGTATATTTTTTTGAGTTTTTACTGTTATTTTACCTTCTCTGGAGAAATTTCTTTTAACGTAAGCACTCTGAAGGATCTTCTTCATGTTTCTTTGAGAAAATCCGCTATGTTTTCACATAATATTCGATATTTTTATGATATTTCTTCGAACTGCTTCAGACCTTGGCGAGGCATTCAAGCGATTACTGGATTCCTTCCTGGCATCTTACGTCCTTTTAACCATGATCTTCATGCTCTTTTAGCTCCTCATGGTTTGCCTATTATTCAATCTTCAGCCGCCAAGCATGGTCTTCGTCGAATTTTACCTGCTTCTTCAAATTTTTCTGCTGAATTCTTCGTTCGACATACTGTTTTACCGCCATATTCAAATTCGGCTTCCACAATACCGACAACAACTTCGTTCAGTTATTCAAGAATTCAACTTCTTCGTCTAAAATCTAAATCTCCGATCTCACCTGATGTCTTCAACACTCTAAAAATTCTGGGCATTTTAAAAACTCGGCGAACTCGTGCTGGTGTTCGACATAAACAACAATGTTGGTCCATACCTTCGATCATTTCAAACCGTTTGGCTTCGCCTTCTGCTTCTGGTTCTTCGAAGAATGTGAAGTCACACAGAGATTTTAACAATCTTTCTACACCTCTGCGTTTGCCTTTCGTGCCTTCCTTGGAGAAATCTGCTAAGATATGTCTGCTGAATGCAAGGTCTGTATGCAATAAACCCTCTTATATACATGATTTTACAATTGATAATGATGTTGATATATTGTGCTTAACCGAAACGTGGTTAAAATGTAAAAGTGTTGATAACATGTTGCTAGAGCTAGTACTAGAGGTGGAGGAGTTGGTTTTCTTTATAAGAAATCATTAAAACTTGGGCAAATTTCACTTGATAAATTTAAGTCTTTTGAGATCATGGGCATGTCAGTTAACTCTTCTCCTAGTATTTCTATTTTTGTAATTTATAGACCTCCATTTTCAGGGAGGAATAAACTTTCCACTAGTTTGTTTCTTGAGGAGTTTTCTATTTTTCTGGAGAATTTTTCTACTCTTTCTTCATCTGTCTTATTGGTGGGAGATTTTAATTTTCATGTTAAAGACTCCTCTAATTCTGATGCTGCTAAATTTTTGAATCTTCTTGAAGTATTCAACTTAATTCAACACGTGGACCAACCTACATATCAAAACAAACGAACACTTGACCTTATGATAACTAAGGCTAGCGATACAATCCTTTCAAACGTGTTGGTCTCTGATCCTGCAATCTCTGACCATTGTGTTGTCTTCGGCACCCTTCAAATAAAGAAACCTCCTCTTGAGAAAATTATTTCTAGATGCCGAAATCTAAATGGCATCATCTACGAAAATTTTTTGAATGATCTCTCCAGTTCTTCCCTTGTGAAATCCCAATCTAATGATCTTAACTGCCTTGTTGATCAGTATGATTCGCAGTTATCCTCTATTCTTGATTCTCATGCTCCTCTGAAGGAACGTATTGTCACTCTTCGTCCTTTCTCTCCCTGGTACTCAAATCCTGAACTGGATTGTAATTAACTTCATAAAGTTGAGATCACAATGTTTCCATAAAGCGTTTGGTTGTTGTTGGAAAGGACAGATCGATCGATATAGACGCGAGGAACAGATATGAAATAAAACTACGTTTAGGTAAGTGTCTATAATCATTTTACATTTTGCTTTAATCATAAAATTCTAGCCTCTTTTAATAAGACTAATAATCATTTCAGACCGTCCGTATTGCACAGTTGTATGGTACTGCACTTGATCGAAGCCCCAATCAGTATTCTTTTAGTTAGTAAAGTAAATATAATGTATCCGTAAAAGCATTTATTGAAGAAATACAAATATTAGCTACTTTCTCTGTTAAAATTACTCTTATTTGCATTGAAATTACTCTTTTTGCGAGCTGCATGCATTCAACTACGAAGTTATTATTAGATTTGCTCAAGCGTCAAACTTGCAAGTTTGTTTAGACAGCTGGCTGTATTTAAATTATCTCGTGAGAAATTCACCTCAGGACCTTGAATCTGCCATCTAAAAGCAAACTAAAAGTTTTGAAAAATACGAGCAGCCTCGAAACAAAAAAAACAAATTATTTTTAAGACAACTGGCTGTGTTTGTCTCGTGAGAAATATCAACACAATATATCAGATATTCTAAAATGCATGCTTCACTAACTTTCAGCAAAGAAATTACTTTTCTAATGTTCCCTGCCGTGTCACGTTGCAATTTAGTAGATATTGCGTTACTAAAAGATCCTAGCTGTCACACGCCAACGGACAGCATGTTGAAGGCCATTGATATTGTAACGTTATTCTACATTACATTACTTATGGTTTTAAAAGGCACCGAAGGTAACTTCTTACATGCAGACCGATTTTTTTGAAGTATCAGATATCAACGCAATCAATTACCTGGTTCCATGTGATATAAGACAAATCAGGTGCATAGTGTGCCATATCACCATCATATCATATTTGTTCGTGTTCATTCCCATGGAGTCTTTTAAAAACGGCGTAAGACGTTTATTTATACTTTATGGAAACATTGTGATCTCAACTTTATGAAGTTAATTACAATCCAGTTCAATTTTTGATGCATTATGTTAACATTATATTATCTTTGTTAATGTTCATTTGTATGGAGTGTAATTGTGAAACATTAATTTTTGATTATGAATTAATATTATTTCTTTTTATTTCTGTTTATTAATTTGTTATTCTATTCTTCAAATATTTTAGTAATACCACTGGCTTTGATACATTCATGTCTATTTTGGCTTATTTTCTTTTTTTTCGTAATTTTTTTTTTCATTTCTATTTTTTTCATTTTCATTTGTTTTTCTTTTTTTTATTTCATTTTTTTTTCTCGTGGTCACTCGTGGTCACTCGTGGTCACTCGTGTTCACTCGTGTTCACTCGTGTTCATTCGTGTTCACTCGTGTTCACTCGTGTTCACTCGTGTTCATTCGTGTTCACTCGTGTTCACTCGTGTTCTGACTCGTGTGGAGTTTTAGACGACATCCTTTCAAACTGATCCTTATTGTGTTACTAAAGATAAACCAATGAATGTAAACACTTGTCTTATGTCTTTTGCTAAAATGTCACCTGAAGCCCTTTTGAAGATAATCACTCCTATTGCATGTAAATCTTGTGAGCTTGATCCAGTCCCTGCTAAGGTTTTAAAAATGTCCATTAATTTTTTGCTTCCAGTTATTACGAAAGTTGTTAATCTCTCTTTGGAAACTGGTGAATTTCCTGCTACTTTAAAGTCATCTGTTATAAAGCCACTTCTTAAAAAAACAGAGCTTGCCAACTGACGAATTCTCTAGCTTTCGTCCTATTTCAAACTTAAAGTTCCTCAGCAAGGCCATTGAAAAAGTGGTTGCTCTGCAATTGGTTGAGCACCTTGAGAATAATGATCTTTATCAACCTTTGCAATCTGCATACAAGAAATACCACAGTGTCGAAACAGTTCTCATTATAGTTCATAATGATATGCTGCGTTCTATTGATGAAAACAGAGCTGTCTTTCTTATCTTACTTGACCTGTCAGCAGCCTTCGATACTGTAAATCATGGAATCCTGTTAAATAGACTTGAAACTGTTTTTGGGATTGGAGGCTCAGCACTGAAATGGTTTCAGTCATATCTAGAAAGTAGAACCTTTTTTGTTTCTGTTGAAGGGGGCAAGTCTTCACATCACTCATTTGATTGTGGTGTTCCTCAAGGGTCAGTTCTGGGACCAATCTTATTTCTTCTATACACTTCTCCTTTAGTAGATATTATCCTTTCTCATGGTTTAGACTTTCATTTGTATGCTGATGATACTCAGCTCTACATTTCTTTTTCTGATTCTTCAAATGATGAAGTGGCATCTGCTAAACTAAAGGTTGAAGTATGTACTAGAGAGATTGACAAGTGGATGCATGATAACAAGTTAAAACTTAATGGTGACAAGACTAGCCTGCGGCAGGCGGTCTTTCCCTCTCTTCTCTCCCGAAACCGCAGACCGCCGGCAACGTAGGCTAGGACAAGACCGAAATAGCTGTTCTTTCAGCTACTCATCGTGCTTCCCCCAGTGTTGATTCTCTTAATATATCTGGCTTTGACGTTGCTCCTTCTTCCTCCGTTCGTAATATTGGTGTAATTTTTGATTCGAATCTATCTCTTGACTCTCATATAACATCTGCTTGTAAATCATGCTTTTTTCATTTACATAATATCTGGAAAATTCGTAATTCCCTTAGTCCTGCTGCTTGCGAAACCCTAGTTCATGCGTTCGTTTCTTCAAAACTTGATTTTTGTAATTCCCTGTTGTATGGCCTTCCACTAAATTCTATTCGAACGAAAGCTTCAACTGGTACAAAATGCCGCAGCAAGACTTGTCACTTACTCTCGAAAACAGGAGCACATTACACCTATTCTTAAATCTCTTCATTGGCTGCCCGTAGAGCAACGGATTCAGTATAAAATTCTTCTTATTACTTTTAAATCTCTGCGTGGACTGGCTCCTTCCTATCTATCTAATCTTTTAAATTTTTACATTCCTGCTCGTTCTCTGAGATCTTCTTCGTCAAACTCATTACAAAGGTCTACCTTTAATCTCAAAACGTATGGTAAAAGATCATTTTCAGTCGCTGCTCCGTTTTTATGGAATTCCCTTCCAGAGAATATTAGAAAAATTTCTTCTTTAGATATTTTTAAAAAACATTTAAAAACTTACCTTTTTAATTTAGCATATTCTTAAAATTGAAATATTTTAATTTATATAGTTATTATATTTTATGTGTACTTTTACTGCAATTAATGTATGAAATATGATATATGTAAAAAAAAAAGTAAATGTATGAAATTTAATTGTCTTTTTCATGTTTTTGAATCTTTTCTAATATTTTGTCTTTTGATTTTCAAAATGTAAAGCGCCGATGAGCTTAAGGATATCGGCGCTATATAAATGATAATTATTATTATTATTATTATTATTATTATTATTATTATTATTATTATTATTATTATTATTATTATTATTATTATTATTATTATTATTATTATTATTATTATTATTATTATTATTATTATTATTATTATTATTAATGTCGAATGTTAATGTCGTCACAGTTCACAGACTTTAATTGCATGACTTTTGAACTTTTTGGTTCGTTTGAAATCTTTCTATGTAACATAGCGTACATATATTCATAATTCACTTGATCTAAAGAATATTTGCGCGATGTTCAATCAAGAAACGTTTTACAAGTCTCTACAAAGATATACAAAGATTTAAATCATAACACTTGAGCTGGTTTAGTACGTAATAATAATCAATATGATGTCGAGTTCTATTTGGAATATTCTGCTATAGCAAAACCTCTGCTAGCTTGCAGGGCAAATTTGGAATTAATTTGCACAAGTTTGTCAGTTTTCAAAGAGTCCATAATTGTCCGTATGGCAAGTGCAAACCGTGGGCTTTCTGAAAGGGCGAATAGATGACGTGGCCGCATGCGTCAGAGCGGAAAATTCAAAACTTTCATGCAAAACATGCAAACAGTTTTTTTGTATTTTTCTTGACAATTTTTGAAAGACTTGCCGTCTAAAGTGTTTTTTAAATTGTTATCAAACATTAGCGACTAGAATGATATAAGGAATATATGAGAAAGTACAATCAAAAGAGAAAATATTGCTTGTTATTTCCACTCTGTTACATCTTTTGTGGACTGCACTGCTCCAAGCCAATCAAATCTAAGTACCTTTTACCTTTTTTAATGTAAATTGTTTACATTATTTATACCACATCTACATAAAATGCTCGTTTTTGATTGGTTGATTGACTGTGAATATTTTCTTAATTTTCTTAATTAATATATATTGCACTTGTGCTATTAATAAATTTCACGCGTCCTTCCCGGCGTGCTTTGAGGCTTGTGTGTGTTTGTCTTTATTTTTTGCCTATTTTTCATCTGAGACTCGCATTTTATGTAGATGTGTATATCAATATAGGAAATTCCACCTTAGTTCTCGAAGAATTAATGAAAAATACCGCTTGTATTTGAGGAAAGAGGCAGAATATCATGAGTCGAGTGCTACGCACTAAGCCACTTTCATCAAATACGCGCGGTATTTGGTAATTAATTCTTCTCGAACGGTGTAATTTCCTATACAAATTTCATGTTGTTGCCTATTATTAAAGTTAAAGGTGTGTTTTTTTTTATAGGTTTACGATGTAACAAAGTTTATCGATCGTCATCCCGGTGGTCGTGATGCGTTGCTGATGGCAGGAGGACGTGATATCACCTTGGTGTTTGAATCTTATCATGCACTTACAGATAAAGCACACAAGTATGTTAATATTCTCTTTATTAATTATATACGATAGGTAATAGAATGAAATTTGTAGCACCGTGAAATATGTTGACTTAACTTTACTGACGTTTCGAGCTTTAGCCCTAAAAGGCGTTACAAATTTCATTTTATTATATACATACTGAGAAATACTCACTGAAAATATATTCAGTAAATTTCCGTACATTCACTGGTCTCAGCCAATCCGAGGGACGAACGACGTTTTTAATAGATTTGTTACTCCCAATGACACTGTAGAGGATTATGTAGAAAGTCTACAAAACAAGAATACTAAGGGAAAAACTGAGCGAGATGTAAGGCTTTTAAAACGCTATCTAACATCACAAAACTGAGGAAAGAGAAGTTAACGAAATAGAGCCACAAGAGCTAGATAGATATCTAGCTGAATTCTTTCGTTCGGTTAGACGAAAAGATGTAAACAAACTAAATACGCTTATGAAAACGATGGCAACAAAGGGCAATCTCTCAAATGAGCGGCTAACAAATCACAGCGCTCGTAAAGGAATGATTCAGAAACTCAATGACAATGACATTCCTCCAACACACATCATGCAGTTAAGTGGTCACAAAAAATTACAAAGTATAGTGAACTATAGTTCCGTTAACATAGAACAGCAACGTAAAATGTCTGAAATTCTGAGCTGCACCGAGTCAAAGACAGTTCAACAACAAACCACAGTCGACATAGTGCATCTTGTTCATCATCTATACCGCAGCCAACGACGTTGAAGTTATTTGAAGGAGCAAGTATAAGCGGCGGGTATTTCAATATTTCAGTTAACACTCTGAATACTTCTCCTGTTGTTCCTTCGCAAAGCGAAACCTCAATTGTTGAAAAGAGAAAATGGAAGCGAATTAGAAGTGTACTAGATTCGGATTCTAAATAACCTAAGTTAAACATTTTTGCTTTTTTTTCACAAAAATGCAGCATAAGTTGTCTCACATTTTCATTCTATTTGTGTTTAAGGCAAGAATTTCTGTATTGGTCTTTTCTGCATATCACTGATATGATTTTGCAGTTTTACAGTACATATTTAAGCTTAATGATCATTATACTTGTTTTCAATGATCTTTGTACCAATTGTAATAAAATATTCCTCATCGCATTTACGTATATTTTGCAGATTATGGATTATTATCAAATTTCTCAGTATGTATATAATAAACAGAATACAGCATGGAAAGTGCTTTATACAGTTTTTAAGTTTTTTTCGAAGACTCGCTCGTTCGTTTTTTTGATACTGCACAACTCGTGAATAAAAACCGTAAGCGCGCACTTTCCATGAAGTATTCTCTATATATTAATACCTATCGTTTATATCAAACACCGACACAGCCTATACTAGTTTACCCGCTAGTTTCCATTCTCTTTACTATATAGTTGAACCTCTGCAATATGGACACTAGGTAAACATCAAAAACCTGTAAAATATACAGTTGAACCTCTGTAATACGGACACTGGATATACATTTAAACCCCTGTAAGGCGGACACTGAATATACAGTTGAACCTCTGTAATACGGACACTAGGTATACATTAAAACCCCTGTAAGGCGGGCACTAAATATACAGTTGAACCTCTGTAAAACGAGCACTCGGTATACATCAAAAACCTGTAAAACGGGCACCGAATATACAGTTGAACCTCTGTAATACGGACACACGGTATACATCAAAAACCTGTAAAACGGGCACCGAATATACAGTTGAACCTCTGTAATACGGACACACGGTATACATCAAAAACCTGTAAAACGGGCACCGAATATACAGTTGATCCTCTGTAATACTGACTGAATATACAGTTGAACCTCTGTAATATTAACGGGCATTGATTGTTCAAAATAAATACGTTGATAGAAATATGGCGACCTGCTATTGCACTTGACTGGTTAGCCTCGTCCTCATGCTGGAACACAATAGAGTTTTCACATGTATGAGAGGCTATCCAGTCAAGAACAATAGTTATTTAAATTGATCGCCATTTTTCGATGTGGTGTATTATTAGAATACTATAATATACGAACAATAGAAACGGCAGTAAAGACAGCTTCCAAGTTACTTATTCTAACAGTGAGTAATGTACGATGATTAACGTATCAGAAATACTGTATGCAATCTTGAAAACAATTTCATTACCATATATGGTATTGTAGGTGAGAAGTAATAAAAGATTTTGATTAGCGCGCGAGATTTTTTTCTTTTTTTTAACCGGTTGAGATTGCAACAGAACAATAGGCATAACTTTGATAAAATGAATAAATATATATTTCTATATACCTAGGGTATTGGAGAAGCATTATGTCGGTGAACTGATATCACACAAATACCCGACATATCCAGAACCAGGGTGAGTTACTCTAAACACATATACACAAGTTTTCAGTTTGAGGTTTTTCCTTAATTATACACCTATTTCAAAAATCGTTGTCGCGGCCGGAGCTACAGTCCACACTCTAAAGCCTGCAAATTCTTTCCCCGCAACATCGCAAAAAATATTCATCAACACCGCAATCCCCCAAGTCCTCCACCTTTAACCTATCGATTTCACCGTCTTATACACCTAATTCAAAAAAGGTTGACGGGACGAACGGCGATTGCACGACCGAAATAGACTGTGGGTAATACGAATTTCTTCTTATTCCATTCTAAATTATCCAAACACCGTTCAGCGATGACCTTAGATGGGTGTTTTGAAGGTTTTGCTAAACGGCGGAGGCATTATTTGGTTAATTTAGAAACCAATAAGAAGGAATTCGCATTGACCATAGTTCCTTTCGGTCGTGCAATCGCCGTTCGCCCCTTCAACCTTTTCTGAATTAGGTGTATTTTTACATCATTGTACATGATGTTGTGATAGGTTGTTCTCTAAGACTATAAGAGAAAGAGTTCGAAAGTACTTCAAGGATACAAAGAAGGTATGAAGACTGTCACATATATACATCATTACTCTATACAGTCATTTGAAAAAACGTTGTCGCTGACCTTCTCCGCGACTACGCCACTACCTAGCCCGAACAGGAGTATGGGTAAAAATCACTGAAGCAATACATTTTGAGCAGGTGCTATAGAATATGCTAAAATATGGAGAGTACATGAATGAATGTATGCCTTCGCGTTGTTCGCAAAGAAAATAAGAGGGCAATGAATTTTGAGATAAACCGTTGTTTAGAGCGAGGAAATATCGACAAGTAAATAGCTACTTCTTCAGTTTTCAAGCAGAGGACTTGTGTCATCCAAATCACGCCAGCATAGATCTTCGCTGTATGCTCGAGGCATGGCTAATCAAAATGGATGCAAGTCACTGAGAGCTCAAGGTGTTGATTAAACATGCAGATAACCGCTTCAGTGATTTCTACCCATACTCCTTTTCGGTCTAGTCGCTTAGTTGCGAAGCTGGTCAGCGACAACATTTTTTCAAATGACTGTATACTACCCCCTCACTTACTTTTCTCTAGTATCTTTGTTCTACGCGAACGAAAGATAATCCCTCCCATAAACTATAAAACCCAGTAAGTTTTCAAAGCTACACCTCTGGTATAGAAGCGTTTGCAAGGTATACTGCCCTGGCTGCCAGACTATATTGTAGGGTAGTAATGATTGATGATGGTAATGATTATTATGATTGTTATCGTGTGATAGTGATGATGATGGTGATGATGATAATGATGATGATGATGATGATGATGATGATGATGATGATGATGATGATGATGATGATGATGATGATGATGATGGCAATAGTGATAGTGGTCGTGGTGGTAATGATTGATGATGGTAATGATGATTATGATTGTTGTCCTGATTGTGATATTGATGATGATGATGATGATGATGATGATGGCAGTGGTGGTGGTGGTAATGATTGATGATGGTTATAGTGATAGTGATGAAGATGATGATGGTGCTGGTGGTGGTAATGGTTGATGATGGTAATGATGATGGTTATAGTGATAGTGATGAAGATGATGATGATGGTGCTGGTGGTGGTAATGGTTGATGATGGTAATGATGATGGTTATAGTGATAGTGATGATGATGATGATGGTGCTGGTGGTGGTAATGGTTGATGATGGTAATGATGATGGTTATAGTGATAGTGATGAAGATGATGATGGTGCTGGTGGTGGTAATGGTTGATGATGGTAATGATGATGGTTATAGTGATAGTGATGAAGATGATGATGGTGCTGGTGGTGGTAATGGTTGATGATGGTAATGATGATGGTTATAGTGATAGTGATGATGATGATGATGGTGCTGGTGGTGGTAATGGTTGATGATGGTAATGATGATGGTTATAGTGATAGTGATGAAGATGATGATGGTGCTGGTGGTGGTAATGGTTGATGATGGTAATGATGATGGCTATAGTGATAGTGATGAAGATGATGATGGTGCTGGTGGTGGTAATGGTTGATGATGGTAATGATGATGGTTATAGTGATAGTGATGATGATGATGATGGTGCTGGTGGTGGTAATGGTTGATGATGGTAATGATGATGGCTATAGTGATAGTGATGATGATGATGATGGTGCTGGTGGTGGTAATGGTTGATGATGGTAATGATGATGGTTATAGTGATAGTGATGATGATGATGATGGTGCTGGTGGTGGTAATGGTTGATGATGGTAATGATGATAGGTTCTTGTGATGGTGACGATGGTGTTGTTGATTTGGTGGTTAATATGATGATGTTGGTGATACTGTTGTGGCGATGATCATGATGACAATGATAGTAATGACGGTCATAATGATGGTAATTTTATTGCACTGCAGGACCCTAAAGACCCAGAAAAGATGTGGATCCGTCTTATATTGCTACCTGTGATATTCTTAACATTGTGTTATGCGCAGGTATATAATATCATCTCATATTCATGTAATTGTAATGAACAATAATGACATAATGTCAGCATCAACATCACCTTCATAATCATCACCATTTTCAATGGCAAAGATGATGTTGATGACTATGTTTATAATGATGTTATAAACAAAGCGACATTTATACCACGTGATCTGTATGCAAATTAGCCGTCTTTTTTTTTTGTTAATTAATATGACCCAGAGAGGCTCTTACTACTGACAACTACAAGTCCTCTTTAAATGTGGGACGTAAATTAGAGAATCTTGCGTATGATCAGAAGGTTATGAGCGGTTCGTTATCACATTTTTGTGTAATTTTCAATGTTTTATCATTTTCATTTTCAATGTAATTTTCAATATTTGAATTTTTTGTTTTATATTGATGGATTTTTTAAGCTATTTAAAAAACTCGCAGGAAGTGTTTCGGCTACGTCTCGGGTTTTTATACTTGATAAAACACTCCTGCTCGTTTTATAAATATTACATAATACAGGGTTCGTGCTGATGTCAGTAAACAAAATCTAAGGAGTTTTCAAGGAGTTTTCAAGGACCAAAAAGTAATTTTTAAGCACTTTTTGCGACAAATTTGATATATGAAAATTTACGAATTTACGAAAATGATGTACAATACTATGATTTTTTCTTAACTTTAAATTGCAATACTGGAATTTTTACCCTACTCTAGCTAGAATTAAGGAGTTTTTAAGGAGGTTTTGCTGATTTTTTATAATTCAAGGGCTTTTCAAGTGCCCTTAAAAACGTAAATCAAATCTAAGGAGTTTTCAAGGAGTTTAAGGCCCTGATAATAACTATCTATCCATAAAACTGAGGTATATGTAAGGCTTACCAGTTATTGTTTCCATAGTTATTTTGGCTTACTGATAGTCTACTGTGGTCAACTCTTGTTGCCATAGTAACTGGCTGGCTTGGAGCCTTAATAGCAATGACTCTTGTACATGACTCCAGGTACCTAGAAGAGAATACATATTTAGTATTATGACATGGGCAGTAATTATGACGATGGTAGTGATGAGGATGATGATGATAATGATGATAATGATGATGGTGGTGATAATGATGACTTTTATGATGGTGATGATAATGATAATGGTGATGATAATGATGACTATTAAGATGGTGATGATAATGATGACTATTAAGATGGTGATTATAATGATGACTATTAAGATGGTGATTATAATGATGACTATTAAGATGGTGATGATAATGATGACTATTAAGATGGTGATTATAATGATGACTATTAAGATGGTGATTATAATGATGACTATTAAGATGGTGATTATAATGATGACTATTAAGATGGTGATGATAATGATGACTATTAAGATGGTGATTATAATGATGACTATTAAGATGGTGATTATAATGATGACTATTAAGATGGTGATGATAATGATGACTATTAAGATGGTGATTATAATGATGACTATTAAGATGGTGATGATAATGATGACTATTAAGATGGTGATTATAATGATGACTATTAAGATGGTGATGATAATGATGACTATTAAGATGGTGATTATAATGATGACTATTAAGATGGTGATGATAATGATGACTATTAAGATGGTGATGATAATGATGATGGTGATGATGGTGATGACTATTAAGATGGTGATGATAATGATGACTATTAAGATGGTGATTATAATGATGACTATTAAGATGGTGATTATAATGATGACTATTAAGATGGTGATTATAATGATGAGGATGGTAATGGTGATGATAATGATGACTAGATGATACAAGAAAATGTAGCTAGCCAATCAGCGCGAAGCTAACAAGCTCAAGTTGTTAGCATAACCCATGACAGGAAAAAATTGCGCACCAAAACCTGCCTCAGTAGAGTAGGGTACTCGTGAATGATTTTTTTCGGTCAGAAAAATCGAAACTAAAACTCAAAAAACTTTTAAAAATCAATACACAACAATATTTACAACATGATATAACAATTATCGTCAATAAAATAAAATCATTCTTGAAAATGTAAAGCATCAAATAAACTTTTTTTAATACGTCGAGGCTCCCCTCCCTCGAAATGATTATTGGTCAGTGCGGGTTTTACATAGGTTTTAAAGCCATTAGGGACTACGGTCAACTTCAAGACTTCAAAAGTTCATTAAATCGTCGTTCAAGTCCAAGATATCTCAAGAGAAGCCATTCTAAATCTTTTTCCTTAGTTCTCGTTTCTTCTAGAAGAGTGATGCCAGCTATAGCTATGCAGCTCTGATAAGTTTTGGATGCCTGACAATCAGTGAAAGGAGCTCGACTAAATTCCCTTTCAAAAAGCATGTTTATATTAAATCAAGGTGCAAAGAAGTTTCACATGCACATTGCATTCTTAATCCGTTGTTTATTTTCTTCTTTCAATATATTCAAATACCTTCGACACGTACTGTTTTTATGGGTGAATGAACGGCGAGCTGGGGGTTTTCCCTTCGTTTTATTCATATTTTTATACAATACAGCATTACAAAAATGCAAACTAAAGGCTAACAACTTTGGTGAATTCGTATGCAGGCCTGGTCGCAAATACATTACCTAGGACTATGATGAGGATGATGATGGTGATGATAATGATGACTATTATGAGTATATGATGATGGTGATGATTATGATGATAATGATGATGGTGATGATAATGATGATGGTGATGATAATGATGATGGTGATGATAATGATGATGGTGATGATAATGATGATAATGATGATGGTGATGATAATGATGATTGTGATGATAATGATGATAATGATGATGGTGATGATAATGATGATGGTGATGATAATGATGATAATGATGATGGTGATGATAATGATGATAATGATGATGGTGATGATTATGATGATAATGATGATGGTGATGATAATGATGATGGTGATGATAATGATGATAATGATGATGGTGATGATAATGATGATGGTGATGATAATGATGATAATGATGATGGTGATGATAATGATGATTGTGATGATAATGATGATAATGATGATGGTGATGATAATGATGATTGTGATGATAATGATGACTATAATGATAATGATGATGGTAATAATAATGATGATGGTGATGATAATGATGATTATGATGATGGTGATGATAATGATGATGGTGATGATAATGATGATTATGATGATGGTGATGATAATGATGATTATGATGATGGTGATGATAATGATGATGATGGTGATGATAATGATGATGATGGTGATGATAATGATGACTATGATGAGGATGATGATGGTGATGATAATGATGATAATGATGATGGTGATGATAATGATGACTATGATGATGGTGATGATAATGATGATGGTGATGATAATGATGACTATTATGATGGTGATGATGGTGATGATAATGATGACTATGATGATAATGATGACTATGATGATGGTGATGATGGTGATGATAATGATGGTGATGATAATGATGACTATTATGATGGTGATGATGGTGATGATAATGATGACTATGATGATAATGATGACTATGATGATGGTGATGATGGTGATGATAATGATGAGGATGATGATAATGATGACTATTATGATGGTGATGATGGTGATGATAATGATGACTATGATGATAATGATGACTATGATGATGGTGATGATGGTGATGATAATGATGAGGATGATGATAATGATGACTATTATGATGGTGATGATGGTGATGATAATGATGAGGATGATGATAATGATGACTATTATGATGGTGATGATGGTGATGATAATGATGATGGTGATGATAATGATGACTATTATGATGGTGATGATAATGATGACTATTATGATGGTGATGATAATGATGACTATTATGATGGTGATGATAATGATGAGGATGATGATAATGATGACTATTATGATGGTGATGATAATGATGATTGCTGGAGGGCAAACAGGACTTGCACCCCAATAATTGGTGGTGAATCCTGACAATATTCAAATTTATCAATAAATAACCATGGTTTATTCAACAGTCATTTTGCTATCACCCATACCCCGTGGGTGTGGAAGGCCATTGGTATTGCTTCACATAACTTTTTGCTTGGATGCTCTTACTATGTATGGATTTTACAGGTAAGTAAGCCCATTATACTTCCTTTGTCTGTTCCAGTCATATGGTTTTATATTGTATACTAATATCTAATTCCTAAATCCTAAATCCTAAAACCTATTCCATCCTATTTTATCACATGTTAATACTTACAAGTTTAGTAATGTTCTTCTAGCATGTATTTGGCCATCATCCGTACACTCAGATTGACGAAGCCGATCCTGACATTGTAACATCAAAAACGGTAAGGAGGTACATTTGAACTACTATTAGTGAAAATCTACTAGTATTCTAATTAAAATCTCTCTAATACCGAGAGAAAAGCTGTGAATTTTTCCATATTGCAATTTCGTGAGGCCTTTGCCCTCGTCAACTGTCAGCCGTTAGAAAACATGAGCTCGTAGTCTAAATGTGAAATAGATCTTTGCCTTCAACAATACACAGAAATGTCTTGGCAGAGATGGCGTTGTCACCATTCCTCTCCCCTTCCCCCATAGTTGCTCTCCCCCTCCCCCAGAGAAGGCTACATTGGCTATGACTGCTGTGTCACGTGACTATAACCTGATTGCACGCCCTTGCCTTACCAAGTTAATTTTCCAGTTTAATGTTATCTAGCACTGTTGTACTATTTGACAAAATGCGCATTTGCATCGTCTCAGCCTCGATTTGCTGTAAAAATTAAGCAAAACACACAAAAAATGCACTGTACAAAATCTGAGTTCTCCATTGGCTCAAGTCGATCACGTGTAGTGCTGTTCTTCGTCTATAACTTACGCAGAGCGTATTTCAGCGAACACACTTTTAATATTAAAATAGTTAGAAACTTTTCGTTCGTTCTTTATCGGCAAATACAGTCACTTGCTGACTGTTCAATGAACCCGAAATTTATTCATACTTATTATTATTATCAAATTTCTTCATACTGCGCTCGGCCTATAGCTACGGCCTCGTGCAGTATTTAACATTTCTCGTTCATTGAACAGTCAGCGCGTGCCTATATTTGCCGATAAAGAACTCAACCCCTATACAATAGAAAACACATTTGAATTTACTCTGAATTGAGGCTTTCCCTTTGCAAATGTGCCTACAAACATGAAACTGGAGTATTACTGTAAAGGTAAGCATCCTTATATTTTTTAATATTAAATATTGTTGTATATTCTTTAGCATCCTGATATTCGTCGCATCAAAGAGACGCAGACTTGGGTTCCGCCTTATGTTGTACAGCATATTTATGCACCAATAATATATGGCGTAGTAAGTCAACTATAATAAATATCCAATAATATCATTGATAATTGATGTAATAATATTAGCTTGATCTTAACGTCAAACATGTTATAATAATAAAATTTGGTATTCGTTTGACACATCATCATCATCATTCTCATCATTACCATCACTCGTCATCAACAGCATCATCACCATCATCATTATCATCGCATCATCGCATCATGTTATCATCAGTTCATCATCATCTTTATTATTATTATTATTATTATTATCATCATCACTCTTCTCATCATCTTTATCATTATCTTCATCCATCGCCATCATCATCATTATCATATTCGCTATTGTATTGTAATCATTGTCACTATTTCGATATAATCAACACCATCATTACTAATGACAGTGATAGTGATATGACCATGGTGTTGTTGGTGACGATGATGATCATGATGGTTCTCACCATTTCACTGGCAACAGTGACACCAGCACATCAAACCCATGGCCATTTTTTCATATCACAATCTTCTGATGTCCCATTGTATTCTACAGCTGACATTGAAGACACGACTTCAAGACTGTGTAGTGGTTCTCTTTGGATGGAACAGTAAGTAACAACATTGATTCTCAACACTGCACTCACTAACCTTACAACTCACTATGAAATAATGAATTCCCTACCCGGGCTCCAAGACATGCAGTTGAGTATTTTAATTAAAATTTCTTTATTTCTTCTTCTTATATTATACTTACTATCAAAGGTACGATGCCGATGAATACTTTGTCCTTCGCGAATAAGATATGGTTCTGGTCTGGTAAAATCGTATTTTTGATCCAGCGATTTGTAATTCCCTTGTACTTCCTTCCTCTTTCTCGAGTGGTAAGTATCCTGTGTATAAACAATAAAAAAGTCAACTACCGTTAAAATGGCATAATAAATGAAATGTACTGTCTTCTTATTTTAGCTCTGGATAAATGTTCTTATGGAAATAATTGCAAGTTACTGGCTGGCTCTCATTTTTCAGATATCTCACGTTGTCAGCGAGGTTAGTGGACCTTGGCTGTATGAACGGACGATTCAGACAATATGAAATGCGCTATATAAGCACACCGTTACATAGTAAATGATAGTTAATTGTAAAGCGCATTGAGACGATGTGAAATGCGCTATATAAGCACACCGTTACATAGTAAATGATAGCTAATTTTAAAGCGCATTGAGACGATGTGAAATGCGCTATATAAGCACACCGTTACATAGTAAATGATAGCTAATTGTAAAGCGCATTGAGACGATGTGAAATGCGCTATATAAGCACACCGTTACATAGTAAATGATAGCTAATTGTAAAGCGCATTGAGACGATGTGAAATGCGCTATATAAGCACACCGTTACATACTAGTAAATAATAGTTAATTGCAAAGCGCATTGAGACGATGTGAAATGCGCTATATAAGCCCACATTACATAGTAGATAGTTAATTGTAAAGCGCATTGAGACGATGTGAAATACGCTATGTAAGCACACATTACATAGTAAACTAGACGCTCTGTGAGCGATTACTCGGGCTACTGAACAGAAGGGATTCTGAGGGATTGAAATAGCTGTTATTACAGTTATATGCAAATGATTTTGAACAATGGGTTGAAGTGGAGGCTTTCGGGCGAAAACAATAGGTTTGCCCGAAAGCCTCGATTTGAATCCATTGTTTGAAATCATTTGCATATAACTGTAATAACAGCTATTCATAATGTATCATACATAGATCATACACAATACATATACAGTGGTACCTCTATTAAGCGGTCACCCATTAAGTGGTCATCCTCTATTAGGCGGTCAGAATAAAAAGCTCCAAATCTATTCCTATATACCTATTCTATCCTCTTTTCTGCGGCCAACCCGGCTACTTTGGAAAGTCCCGAGGGTGAGGAGGAACTAAATTGGTTGATTAATGTTTACAAAATGTTTAAAATGTGCACAAAAATAAACATATGCACGTAAATCATTTATGACTAATTTTAGGTTATTTTAATGAGAAATGTCCTTATCCCAAATTTCATAATGTTTTTATTGAGAAAATAAAAACTAAATCTCAGAAACATTATTATCAAGATTAACCTTTTGAGAAATAAACGTCACGAAAATAAAGATGGATTTTGGGCTGTATGAATCTGTTCGACATATATTTCTATGTACCGGGATGCCTGTGTTACAAAGTGTTGACATTTCATCCCGTCCCCTCCCCCCAAAGCGCCGCTACGAAGATTTGAGTATGCGATGGATATCGAGTTCGAAAACTTGAATGCTTCAAAACTTGAAGTTGTTCTTGAAAATTGAACGTCAGAACAAGAAAGATAGATAGTTATTTAAGCAATTTGTGTAATTTTTGAGGCGATTTGGGCTGTTGAGAGTGGTTTTCAGACAGGCCGATCTGAATGTTTTTATGTCGTGTTGACGGTGTTCGCTTTGTAGGCTTCGTGAAGGAAGTCACGTTCTCTGACATTATGAAAAACAAAAATAGCACATTAATCAATATAAACTCAAGATTTCTGTTTGAAAGTGCTTGATAATATACCGAAGCGAATGCAATTCTGCTGGCGTGGCACATCTTCTGTTTTGTGCTAGAAAGGACTTCGCTAACGGCGGATCATTCCGGCCAAGATATCCTCGTCTTTATAAAAAAGAAAATAGCAAGCTATATTTCGGGAGTCAACCCTGTAGTACAGCAACTAACAATTTGAGGTAATGTCTTGTCGATCATCAGTCCAAAACATATAGCCATTACTTTCTGCGGGATCAGAATTAAACGAGTAAACGAGAGTCGTTATTCGATCGAACAATTAATTCGTCATAATCATCGTCAGTCTCATCAATCACATCAAAACTAAAAACAAGTTTTCATTTCAATCGATATTTATTCGTTCGTATTAACCTTCGGTCAGCGATCGTTGCCCATGCGCTGTAATGCACTACTAGGAACGCCTGGGACCTGACCCTCCAATTTGAGGACCACGACAAAGAATACGACGACGACGACGACGAAGAACCGTTTGCATTTTTAGACTCGAGCTACCACAGGTAGCCCGAGTAATAATAGTTAATTGTAAAGCGCATTGACACGATGTAAAATGCTCTATATATAAGCACACATTACATAGTAAATGATAGTTAATTGTAAAGTGCACTGGAACGATGTAAATTCGAATGCGCAATAGAAGCACACATTACATATTTAAACTACTGAATATATTAGTTTCGTAAGACTCATTTGAACTGCAAGTTATCGTTGATTTTGCAGGTTGAATGGCCACAGCCCAACAAGGACAATCACGTTCCTCACGATTGGTAAGGAAATGGAAAATGCCATTGCAATCTCCCCCCCCCCCCCTCCCCCACAACCACCACCCTCCTCCCCCTCCGCGGGACAATATACTTATTTTGAAACTGACTGTATCTATATTACTTACATGTTGATAATGATTGTAGGGCAGAGTTGCAGATTCTAACCACTTTGGACTACTGCACGGACAACTGGTTCTGGAATACTGTTACAGGTTGGTACATCAACGCTTTGGGCTCCCTGTGGCGTGTGACGTCACTTTTAGCATTCCATTTGTTACAACTCCAAAGACTTTCACAATCTAGAAATGGTGGGAGTAGAAAATATGATTTTTGTGACAAACACAATAATATATTGCACTGCAATATTGCCATACACATTGGATGTTTGTTTAATGTTGAAATATAACATGACTTTCTCTTTCCCAGGCGCCCTCAACCATCAGACGACCCATCACTTGTTCCCAGGGATCTCTCAAATTCACTATCCCCAGATCACCCCGATCGTGCGCAAGACTTGTGAAGAGTTCAACATTAGATACAACTATCTCCCAACCTTCACCGTGGCAATAGGCGCGCACATTGGTCACCTGAAGAGACTGGGGCAGAATCGTGACGTCAGGATTATTGACGCACGCTCTGGATGATGGGATACTACACAGGGTGACCACTAGAACAAATGTTTTCAATTGAATTAGCTAAGTTAAATATTTATATTTGATAAAATGTTGTAAACTAGCACCACTCAAATAAGACTAGAACTACTAGTGTTATAAATACTAGAAGCACTACTGAAATGTATTCAATTGAATTAGTTATATTTCGATAAAATGTTGTAAACTAGCACCTCAAATAATACTATAAGTCAACTAGAATCACTAAGGCCGATACACTCACTGGGCGACAAGTACGCGTAGGTTGAATATATTTGTAAATGTTTGTCGCAGCTTACTGTTGCCTAGTCTTTCCCGATAGAGCACGACTAATATACATGATTAAAAATATATTATTGTTAATACTTTCTATCAACTCTCTTTGTCCATGTTTTAATGCAGGGTAGTTAAAACGTGCAGCAGACGAATCTACCATTATACTATACTATACACCCTATGCAAATTAAAAAGGCAATTCCTTACTTAATCAGTATTAGAAGACACCATTGCTTTTATTAGAAAGTTCACATCGAAATTAGTGATATTCCAAAATGTCAATTTTCCTCTGGAGTGATTCAATATATGACAACATAACTCTACACAATTACTAATTTAGACATGCTCTTTCCTGTAAGGGAAAATTATTATTGAACTATTTTATTGTTCATGGTGCTTGGTGTTGCTCGTTGCCAGTCCCTTGCTCTTTTTGCATAGGGCGTATTAATAGAAACTAGCGAGTAAACTAGTATAGGCTGCGTCGGAGTATAAACGATAGGTAATAGAATGAAATTTGTAACATCGTAAAGAAATAGAAACTAGCTAGTAAATTAGTATAGGATGCGTCGGTGTTTGATATAAACGATAGGTAATAGAATGAAAATTTGCAACACCGTAAAAAATGTTGATTTACGTTTCTAGCTTTAGCTAGCCCTTCGTCGGAGTAAAAGCTGTTATACCGTTATACTACATGCGTAAGACGCGTACATCCCATGCGATTGGCTAAGATACATGTGCAGGCTTAAACCTCCTTAAACAGGAGTTGGTTGACACTATTCAAGGCGAGTGAGACATGTCTAAAAGCGTCGTATTGAATGATGGGATGATTATTGCGATAGTTATTGTCTCAACCATCTATTGAGGAGGCGTAGAGGTGATTGGAAACTGCAAAACCATACAAAAAAGACAAAAAACCGCAAAACCGTACAAAAAAAGACAAAAACCGCAACACCGTACAAAAGTTCCTAAAAAAATCACAGCCGCAAAAGTAAATAAAACTTGACCAAAACAAAACTGAATCAATGAAAAGATCTGAATGTAAATTTGAAAAAACCGCACCAAAAATCGATCGCATAACCACAAACCCTCCCCCCCCCCCCCCCCCCCCCATCTATGACATCTATTCTAAAACCCTTCGTGTGCAGAACGAAGAACATTAAATGCATTAAGAGCATTAAAACCATCGATCATTACTAATTGATCAAACTCTGACTAAATAACTATTAAAAGACGAGTCATGTTTGCTCGCCCATAACGCCGTAACGAAGTGATCCCCAACATTGAACCTGACCAGTTTATGCAGTTTGCAACGCTTTAAACAAGATTATGAGACTTTAGATATATTACAATGCGAAATTACGGATTTAAATTTGATGTTGTTGTTTAGGTGATGTAGGTGAAAGTCAGCACTTAATAAGGCACTTGAGTTTTGTGACGTTTCGAGCTTTGCCTAACCACTTACATAGAATCACTGAGAGCGGAACATATAGAATCGTCGGCGTAAAGGAGACTAGGCTCGAACACTGGTCACTTTCGTTCAGTAGCCAAAACCATGGCGAAAAAGACTTTCACGTGGGAAGAACTGAGGCAAAAGAACTCGAAAGAACAGCTATTTGTGGCTGTTAGAAGCAAGGTTAGGGGTTAATGTCGAATGTTAATGTCGTCACAGTTTACAGACTTTAATTGCATATTAATTTACTTTTGAACTTTTTGGTTCGTTTGAAATCTTTCTGTGTAGCGTACATATATTCATAATTCACTTGATCTAAAGAATATTTGCGCGATGTTCAATCAAGAAACGTTTTACAAGTCTCTACAAAGATATACAAAGATTTAAATCATAACACTTGAGCTGGTTTAGCAATAATTAATATGATGTCGAGTTCTATTTGGAATATTCTGCTATAGCAAAACCTCTGCTAGCTTGCAGGGCAAATTTGGAATTAATTTGCACAAGTTTGTCAGTTTTTAAAGAGTCCATAATTGTCCGTATGGCAAGTGCAAACCGTGGGCCTTCTGAAAGGGCGAATAGATGACGTGGCCGCATGCGTCAGAGCGGAAAATTCAAAACTTTCATGCAAAACATGCAAACAGTTTTTTTGTATTTTTCTTGACAATTTTTGAAAGACTTGCCGTCTAAAGTGTTTTTTAAATTGTTATCAAACATTAGCGACTAGAATGATATAAGGAATATAAGAGAAAGTACAATCAAAAGAGAAAATATTGCTTGTTATTTCCACTCTGTTACATCTTTTGTGGACTGCACTGCTCCAAGCCAATCAAATCTAAGTACCTTTTACCTTTTTGTAAATTGTTTACATTATTTATACCACATCTACATAAAATGCTCGTTTTTGATTGGTTGATTGACTGTGAATATTTTCTTAATTTTCTTAATTAATATATATTGCACTTGTGCTATTAATAAATTTCACGCGTCCTTCCCGGCGTGCTTTGAGGCTTGTGTGTGTTTGTCTTTATTTTTTGCCTATTTTTCATCTGAGACTCGCATTTTATGTAGATGTGTATATCAATATAGGAAATTCCACCTTAGTTCTCGAAGAATTAATGAAAAATACCGCTTGTATTTGAGGAAAGAGGCAGAATATCATGAGTCGAGTGCTACGCACTAAGCCACTTTCATCAAATACGCGCGGTATTTGGTAATTAATTCTTCTCGAACGGTGTAATTTCCTATACAAATTTCATGTTGTTGCCTATTATTAAAGTTAAAGGTGTGGTTTTTTTTATAGGTTTACGATGTAACAAAGTTTATCGATCGTCATCCCGGTGGTCGTGATGCGTTGCTGATGGCAGGAGGACGTGATATCACCTTGGTGTTTGAATCTTATCATGCACTTACAGATAAAGCACACAAGTATGTTAATATTCTCTTTATTAATTATATACGATAGGTAATAGAATGAAATTTGTAGCACCGTGAAATATGTTGACTTAACTTTACTGACGTTTCGAGCTTTAGCCCTAAAAGGCGTTACAAATTTCATTTTATTATATACATACTGAGAAATACTCACTGAAAATATATTCAGTAAATTTCCGTACATTCACTGGTCTCAGCCAATCCGAGGGACGAACGACGTTTTTAATAGATTTGTTACTCCCAATGACACTGTAGAGGATTATGTAGAAAGTCTACAAAACAAGAATACTAAGGGAAAAACTGAGCGAGATGTAAGGCTTTTAAAACGCTATCTAACATCACAAAACTGAGGAAAGAGAAGTTAACGAAATAGAGCCACAAGAGCTAGATAGATATCTAGCTGAATTCTTTCGTTCGGTTAGACGAAAAGATGTAAACAAACTAAATACGCTTATGAAAACGATGGCAACAAAGGGCAATCTCTCAAATGAGCGGCTAACAAATCACAGCGCTCGTAAAGGAATGATTCAGAAACTCAATGACAATGACATTCCTCCAACACACATCATGCAGTTAAGTGGTCACAAAAAATTACAAAGTATAGTGAGCTATAGTTCCGTTAACATAGAACAGCAACGTAAAATGTCTGAAATTCTGAGCTGCACCGAGTCAAAGACAGTTCAACAACAAACCACAGTCGACATAGTGCATCTTGTTCATCATCTATACCGCAGCCAACGACGTTGAAGTTATTTGAAGGAGCAAGTATAAGCGGCGGGTATTTCAATATTTCAGTTAACACTCTGAATACTTCTCCTGTTGTTCCTTCGCAAAGCGAAACCTCAATTGTTGAAAAGAGAAAATGGAAGCGAATTAGAAGTGTACTAGATTCGGATTCTAAATAACCTAAGTTAAACATTTTTGCTTTTTTTTCACAAAAATGCAGCATAAGTTGTCTCACATTTTCATTCTATTTGTGTTTAAGGCAAGAATTTCTGTATTGGTCTTTTCTGCATATCACTGATATGATTTTGCAGTTTTACAGTACATATTTAAGCTTAATGATCATTATACTTGTTTTCAATGATCTTTGTACCAATTGTAATAAAATATTCCTCATCGCATTTACGTATATTTTGCAGATTATGGATTATTATCAAATTTCTCAGTATGTATATAATAAACAGAATACAGCATGGAAAGTGCTTTATACAGTTTTTAAGTTTTTTTCGAAGACTCGCTCGTTCGTTTTTTTGATACTGCACAACTCGTGAATAAAAACCGTAAGCGCGCACTTTCCATGAAGTATTCTCTATATATTAATACCTATCGTTTATATCAAACACCGACACAGCCTATACTAGTTTACCCGCTAGTTTCCATTCTCTTTACTATATAGTTGAACCTCTGTAATACGGACACTAGGTATACATTAAAACCCCTGTATGGCGGGCACTAAATATACAGTTGAACCTCTGTAATACGGACACTGGATATACATTTAAACCCCTGTAAGGCGGACACTAAATATACAGTTGAACCTTTGTAAAACGGGTACTCGTTATACATCAAAAACCTGTAAAACGGGCACTCTGTAATACTGACTGAATATACAGTTGAACCTCTGTAATATTAACGGGCATTGATTGTTCAAAATAAATACGTTGATAGAAATATGGCGACCTGCTATTGCACTTGACTGGTTAGCCTCGTCCTCATGCTGAAACGAGAGGCTATCCAAGAACAATAGTTATTTAAACTGACCCCCATTTTTCGATGTGGTGTATTATTAGAATACTATAATATACGAACAATAGAAACGGCAGTAAAGACAGCTTCCAAGTTACTTATTCTAACAGTGAGTAATGTATGATGATTAATGTATCAGAAATACTGTATGCAATCTTGAAAACAATGCCATTACCATATATGGTATTGTAGATGAGAAGTAACAAAAGACTTTGATTAGTGCGCGAGATTTTTTTTTTTTTTAACTGGTTGAGATTGCAACAGAACAATAGGCATATCTTTGGTAAAATAAATAGATTCATATTTCTATATGCCTAGGGTATTGGAGAAGCACTATGTCGGTGAACTGATATCACACAAATACCCAACATATCCAGAACCAGGGTGAGTTACTCTAAACAAATATACACAAGTTTTTAGTTTGAGTTTTTTCCTTAATTCACCTTTTTCATATCGAGCAAGGGACTGAGTACGAGTGTGA